>JACSZP010008524.1:0-42396 GCA_016161895.1 Pinna nobilis | reverse complement strand
TTTTTTTTACAGACTATCATGTATATTTAGAATCTAGGCCTATAGGGCATGTTCTTGGTGTTCAACAAGATTCATTTAAAAGTAAAATCTTTCTACAATGTAAGGAGATGATGTAAACAACTGGCCTATGTAAGCATATGAACAATTTGCAACAATGTAGCAATTTCATGGTTTGATGTCAGCTATTTGTAAACAAAAAAACTAACAAAACTTTAATCTGAATTTTGACACTGAGATTGATTCAATGTAATGATCTTCGATTTCTGTGAAAGTTTTAGCACATGTAATGGTCATAAAACAGCAGAGACATGGTCTTGAATAGTTTCTTAATTTGTTTCTGTTCGGGCTCGGCATACCTAATTAAACGTTCCCATTCTGAATATGTACATTTCCTGTCCCTAACTACCTTAAACTGTGACGAAGAAGTGATACGGGAACGTGAAACTAAAACTAGTATTCAGCTTTGCCATGGATGACTGAGAAACACATTTCTCTGTATCGTATGTAATGAAACTAAAATGAGAAATTGAACTGTAGTTGGCTGAAGTTTTGCCGCGGATTCTCCAAAAATAATGACGTAGCTATCTTCAAATGACGTATTGTGGCTCCGCCTGACCCTATCAGTCGTCCGTCCAGTATATCATCCAAACTGTGATGGAGAACTGATATGGGAAGGTGAAACTTTAAGTAGTTTAAATTTGTTCATTGATGACTGAGCGTTATTTCCCTCTTGATCCTACTCTGTCTAATATTATCTTCCTCCAGTGACGCATTGTTGTTTCACGTGACCCTATCAGTTGTCCGTCCAGTGTCCTAATCAAACTGTGACGGAGAAGTGATACGGGAACGTGAAACTTCAACCACTTTACAGCTTTGCCATTGATGACTNNATTGATAACTGAGCTTTATACTTCCTCTAAATCCTCTTTCTAAAACCATCTTCTTCCAGTGACGCATTGTCGTTTCACGTGACCCTATCAGTTGTCCGTCCAGTATCTAACTTAAACTGTGACGGAGAAGTGATACGGGAACGTGAAACTAAAACTAGTATTCAGCTTTGCCATGGATGACTGAGAAGCATATTTTTCCATACCCTATCTTGTGAAACTGGCACGAGAAATTGAACTATAGTAGGCTGCAGTTTTTCTATGGATGCTACCTCTAAATCCACTACCTAAAGTCAACCTCTTCCCATGATGCATTGGTGCTTCACGTGACCCTATCAGTTGTCCGTGCAGTGCACAACACAAATTGTGGCGAAGAAGTGATAATGGAAGATGAAACTTTAACTAGTAGGCCTATATTTTTTTCTCATGCATTTCTTTCTTGATCCTACTCTTCGTAATATCATTCTCCCAGTGACGCATAAGTTTTTCACGTGACCCTATCAGTTGTCCGTCCTGTATCTCATCTTAACTGTAACGGAGAAGTGATATGGGAACGTGGAACTCAAACCAGCAAAAGTGTTTGCCATATGTGACCGAGAAGCACATTTGTATAAATCCTGCTATATATTGGGACGAGAACGTGAACTAAAGTAGACTACTGTTATGCTATAAATGACTGAGTTTTTTTTACTTCCTCTTAATACTCTCGTCTAAAATCATCTTCCTCCAATGTCGTATTGTCGCTTCACCTGACCCTATCAGTTGTCCGTCCAGTATCTAACATAAACCGTGACGGACAAAAGATAAGGAGACGTAAAACTTCTCTTTTGTGGCCAAACACAGGAACTGAAAGCAAATCAGAAAGAGACATCAGAACTTATATATATATCATGTATAGTCGACACTAGTACACTCTTCTTGGTCGCAGTTTACAACTTTACTATATAATGCACAGTCTAACCTACCCACTGAAATAAAGGAAAACCTGTCTTATGTGACCTAAATGTATGGTTCCCAAAATTGATTTCCCTATATAAATCACCTGAATTAAGAGAACACCTGTCATATGTGACCCATTTTGCTCCTTCCATTGGACGGTCTCTTAAAACAGGTTTGACTGTACACATGTGCGTGTCAGTACTGCAGTAACTACATAATGTATATACATTCGAGAGTCTGTTATTTAGTTCGCCTTCTGACTTTAAGGTCGAAGGGCTTATTCCACTCGGCGGAGGAGGCTGGTCTCTCTTGTCTTTCAGAAGAGACAAATAGAACATATCACCACTTTGTATTGAAACAGAGAAATCGTATTCGAGTGTAAAATATTTGTAGTCCGCGACGAGGCTTGTAGATTTTGTAAATCTTTCACAAGAGAGGGAGATTCCTCTGTTTCTGTATCAAGTGGTGGTAAGCTATTTTTCTTTCACACTCAAATAATGTATTCTTAAAACATAAATATAAATGCAACTGACTGCACTCAAACGGACGAAATATATCAAAAGTTAGATCAAGTATATGACATGTGACGTTTCGAGGGTTTCGAGGGTTCGAGACAAGCACGCGGGGTGCGAGACAGAGATATCTCGGAACGGGTAAATAGTTGGATTATTCTATCACTGGGAGAGAAAGTAAAACCCAGGATCCCTAGGCAAAGTAGGTATATATTGACACGTCAAAGACCCCGAGATACTAAGTTGCCATAAATGAAATATTCTTGATCGACACGTTAAGAAACACCAACAGTATGGTATGGTATTGTTGTTTAACGTCCCACTTAATATTTCACTCATGTGGAGACGTCACCGTCTGCCGGTGAAGGGCGACAAATTTTGCCTATGCTCGGCTTTGCTGGCCGTAGAGCAGGGAGGGTTCTTTAACGTGACAACGTCTAGTTTGACACGGGACCTCGTTTTTTGTTGTCTCATCCGAAAGACGGGGACGGCCAACCGCGGAGTGGCGCTATGAGGCTCGAACCCGGATCTTTCGATTCGCAGTCGAACACGCAAACCACTCGGCCACGGAGGCCCCAACACTAACAGTAAACATAATTGTATGTGAATGACATTTTCAATATACATGTATTGTCTGTAATGCCCTCCTTCTTAAAGGCAAAGGAAGGTGAAATTCAAGAGTAAAGAGTAAAAAGTAACTTAGTTCGTATTTTTAACTTGAGACGCTCCATCATTTCACGTGACCCTATCAGTTGTCCGTCCAATACTTTGCATAAATTGTGACGAATAAGTGACAGGGCAATATGAAACTGATCCACAGCTGTTGATCGGCGGACTTTTTACTTTGCAAGAAAACGACATTTTTTAAAAACTAACGGAAAAGAAGGTACGTACTTTAACGATTGATATCAAGATTACTTCCATCTCCTGGTGCTACAATGTATATAAAGCCATATGACCCCATCAAATATCCCTCCAGTGCTTTATCTTTTGTCAAAGTGTGACCAAAAAGTGACAAAACGGTGTGAAATAATTATATTTGTCTATCTACATGTATTTTACAACACTGTCGGGCCCAAGGGGAAAGGATAGAACTGTGAGGTGCTATCGTAATTAACAAATAATTATAGATTATGAATATTAATTTCAACAATGCGACAAAATGCGACTGCATAACCAAGCATTTTCCCCTCCACGAGAACTTGACGTCATATCGTTTCGCATGTCCCTATCAGTTTTCTGTCCAGTTCATAAGTCAAACAGGAAGGAAGACTGACAAGGAGATGCAGGGACGATGAACAGAAATGGCGGGGTTGTATCCATAACAGGGAAGCACAGCCAAGAGTTTTAGAAGAAGAAAATAGAAGAAAAAGCCAAATTAGATTTTTTTGAGCCAAAAGAAATTGAACGGAGCAAAACAATTATTTTTTGCCGAAGTTGCAGGGAATAAAACTAATTATACCTGAATTTATCAAATAAATAACATCGGAATGATTTTCTACAGATTGCCACAAAATATCTAGTGATGATACTATTTAAGTAGCCGAAACCATGTTTTTAGCTTTTTGATATTTTCTTAGGTATTTTTCCAAAATAGTACTCTGTATTTTAAACCTCGATATAAACAGTCCTGATAGGCCCGTCGGACAGAGTTTTACAAAAACTGTAGCTGTAGAAAAAAAAGGGTTTTTTTGTTTTGTACGTTAAAAGTTTTACTAAAGATTAAAACAAGCAGGAACGGGTAGACAAAGAAAATGAAAAAAAATATATATGGAACAATTATTTTTAAGAGACTACCAAAGGGGAAGCTTGGTCACGAATGACACTTGATGTGAAGATAGATAGATAGATAGATAGATAGAGAACAGACGGACGGAAAGACAGACAGAACTGTATGAATTTCTGAAAATTAACGTGTGCAAGTACTTACGAAAATAAAGAGATATTAAATTCCTGAGAGAGAGAGAGAGGGGGGGGGGTAGGTCTATCGTACGAGTTGTCTTCCTTATACTGTACGAGAACGTGGAAGGAGTGTCTTGTTGAATGTTTTTCTCCATGAAAATCGGGACGCTTTCAATGTCATTGTCACACCTAGAAAAATTATCATTTATTAAAAAAAAAAAGTTTGAGAAAGGCGGAGAAATAGGATCCGATCAGCACGTCGACCTCGCGTTCTTTAGCAGTTTAAATAACAACCATGTACTCTTATATTAAACATGACGAGATTACGGTATAGGATACAAAGATATTCAGTTTATGGTAAGAATGAACATGTGTTGCTATGTTAAATATGACTAACAGATTACTTACATGTAATTCATGTACAGTAAAATTTATCCATGACATGTCGGCCTTTGTGTAATAACTTCCTGGTAACCGTCAAGACTTAATTGTTGCAGTCCAAAATGTGCCACTTGTGTAAATCTACACATAAATCCGTTTATCATCTATTCTTTACCTTTAAAGAATGGGTATGTTCTTTTTTGGGAAACATCTTTGTAGTCCTAAAGGTTTCAGTGCACTCCATAGTTTATTTTTCTTTTACACACATCTAATTGCCTTAGATAATTGGACTTCACTATTTTACTATTAGTATTAAGATGCAGCCTGAATAATATTAACATATATACTTACCATGTACAACCTTAATAGGGATACTCCATAATTTTTTTGTTAAAACAAAAATTGTCTCCTATGTCCCCTTGAATGTTCCTTAAAATTCTGAGTAAAAACCAGTGTTATACGTGAGATTGGATAACCCCCTCCCATGGGAATTATTCAATGCTGGTAGGTATATATTCCGCTATAATAAATGTACATGCATATTTATTTATAGAGAGATAGACAT
Source organism: Pinna nobilis (assembly GCA_016161895.1). Taxonomy (NCBI): domain Eukaryota; kingdom Metazoa; phylum Mollusca; class Bivalvia; order Pterioida; family Pinnidae; genus Pinna; species Pinna nobilis. Next base: position 37,210 of record JACSZP010008524.1, on the reverse strand, counting down.
GAACATGTTCCAGTACAAATAAATACCTGAATCACATGGAGACTGATACATGTTTGTTGACTCTAGATAACTCTATATCTCTAGTCTTTGCTGTTCTTCATGTAGATGTTGACAATCTGCAAACGACCCATATAATCAGCCCTGACGTGCAGTTACAGCTTTTGTAACCTAAAGTTTACTACTACTACTCATTTCCGACCTTTGTTTCCGACAATTACTCAAAATTTCAAGTGTGAAGCCATAATTGTCGCACAATTAGGTCGTTTATCTGAAACAACGGAAGCAGTGATTACGTAGTCATGTGATAATTGACCCTGTAATTATTAATATCCGGGTCATTTGAGAAGGGGCATACTCTTGGAACAGGTGGGAAAATTAGGAGTTACGTGATTACAGCACACTTATTGTTTATACATGTAGGTATCACTGATTTCACAACTCGCAATTAAGCATTGATCTCCATGTTAATTTTGAATTTACAGGGACATCGATTTTTATCATGGTTCGTAAATTAAGAGGTAGTATCAAAAGCGACAATAAATGCCAAAGTCAAAATTATTAAAATTTTTACTTCTTTTACAAAACTTAGGAAAAATACAAGCCTAAAACAATTTCAATTCCTTGATGTCGCTTCCTTCTTGTGGTGAATGCATGATTGAAGGGATGAATTAATGAATGAAATTCGGGGAAAACGTGTTGGCGAGCAGAATGAACAAACGTAAGAACAATTAATCGAAAGAATGGACGAATAAAAGAATGATTGGGTGGATCACGCTACTATTTATAAATAAAACATTAAAAATAAATGCATCTGACTGGGAGACCAACTGAATGTATGAGCGAATAAATAAATAAATAGATTTAAAAAAATACTATCATCATTATCTGTAATATTATCAGTATTGCTATTGATTCATCGATTTTTATTATTTATTTATTGTGAATATTATGAAAATCATGTATTACATTGTGTTAAACGAACGAATTCCATTTGTCGGTGAGGGTTGACAAATTTTGACTGCTCGTTAATCATGGCCGTACAGTAAGGAGGGTTCTGTAATGCGCCGACAGTTACTGTGACATAGGACCACGGTTTTTACTGTCTCATCCGAAAGATCGGGACGGCCAATCGTAGTGTTGCTAGGAGTCGAACCCCAGACCTCTCACTCAGAAGGCGAACACTCGAAACACTAGGCAACGGCGGCGCCTGAAAATTATGTAGTCATACGATTATATGCAATTTACAAGCTTTCAAAATTCGAGGGAGATGCAGATTTTGAGATTAATAATTGTGTGGGTTTTTTTCTCATTTTGAAGGTAAAATGAAAAAATAAGAAATCTAAGTATAAGTTAGAAGGCCTGTTGGTTATTTCGTGTGTATCTACGTGCAATCGCGGTGACTTCTGAAATTTGAAATATTTTAATGGAATGTAACTTATACAGTGGTATGTGTGTGAAGCTGACATTACAGTGGTACTATTTATGAGCGGATCTAGAGGGGTTGTGGGGTCGAACCCCTGGAATTGGCAACTTATATTATATGCAAAAGTTGGTCAATGATACCAAGATGCTCATGGGTTGGATTTTTTCTCGCAACAAGTTTGACCCCCCTCCCCCGGGAAAATTTCGACCTTCCCATACAAAAAAAAAAAAATAAATAAATAAAAAAAAAAAAAATAAAGAAAGAAAATTTCGACCTTCCCATACAAAAAAAAAAAAAAAAAAAAAAATACAAAAAAATAAATAAAAAGTCCTAGATCCGCGCATGCTACTACTGGGAAAGTCTGCATTGTAATAAGAAATTACACAGCCAGGGTGCTGGGTAATCAGTCAGTGGGTTTTAAATTGCAATAAGAAAATGAAATTGTTATATCTTTATAAAAAGAATAGATTGGCAGCTATACATACATATCAATTTATGTTTTATTTTCAATATGTGTGGAAAATGTTCATGGTTGGCCGTCCCTATCTTTCGGATGAGACAGTAAAAACCGAGGTCCCGTGTCACAGTAGGTGTTGGGCAACCAACCAGTGATTGATTTTTGTCCCTAAATTGTTGGGGAAAATCNNTACGGCCAGCAGTGCCGAACATAGGCAAAATTTGTAGCCCTTCACCGACACACGGTGCCGTCTCCATATGAGTGAAATATTCTTGAGTGGGACGTTAAACATCAATACTATACCATACCATTAAACTCAGAAAGTACAAACTGAGTGACTTATAATGAATTCATTTTTTTCAAACGTAAAAGGCAAAGTAGAATCATCATTGAATTTTTAAAATTTCACAAAAAATATATTATTTTAAACTGTCTAGATTCGTATGCCTAAATAAAAAAGAGAGAGAGAGAAGAAAAAGACGTCTAAGCTCAGGGAGAGTTACCTGAAAAAGGAACAACAACGTCAATATGACTAATCATTAATGTTGTTGTAGTTGTTTTGTTGTTTAACGTCCCGCTCAAGAATAATTCACTCATGTGGAGACGTCACCGCGTGCCGGTGAAGGGTGACAAATAATGCCTATGCTCGGCACTTATGACCGTAGAGTAGGGAGGTTTTTTCAACGTGCCAACGCCTACTGTGACACGGGACCTCAGTTTCTACTGTCTCATCTGAAAGACAGGGACCGCCAACCGCAACTTGGCGCTGCGCGGATTCGAACCCGGGACCCTGCGATTCGAAGTCGAACACGCTAACCACACGGCGTCTGCGGCACAATAATCAATGTAAAATACAGTTAACTAACAAATGGATATTTCAAATAAATGAAAAGAAAATCAACTTCTCCTGATCCCAAAACGTGATAGATAATACCTTACACTTCTATCTTCATAGGCCCGAACTTTTAATAATGTCATTATAAAACAGGATATTGGCATTAAAAACTCGTTTTTCAATATCCGATTTACATACAAATAAACAAAAATTATAATAATTGTGTGAGAGAGAGAGAGAGAGAGAGAGAGAGAGAGAGAGAGTGTGTGTGTGTGTGTGTGTGTGTGTGTGTGCACACTGACGTATATGTTATTTCTGTTATTACCTGCATTCTTCTACTAATACCAATATGTACGGAGGTATGGAGGGGACATGCGGAATTTTTTTTCATCTCGTGCGCACGACTCAATATGTCAGGAGGATTACATATTCCTGTATGACACCTGCACCCACCTCTGGGTTATCAGAGGTCCGCGTTTGTCCAAAATTTACCAAATTTATTTATTGCTCCTGATTCGTCAGGCAATAGATAGGTTTCAATAGCATCAATTGTCTTGGAGTTATTTCCCTTTGTCGGCCACCTTGGGGTCCATGAAGAACATTTTATGCATAATCCAACCAAATTACCGATCCCTTTTCTGCTTACTTAGGTTATATTTACTGTGTTGACACAATTCATTAAGCCCCCTCCGTTACATACATACTTGCAATGGGTCGAAAATCAGACAAACTTTGTCATACAAATCCTTCAAATTATGCATAATGTTCAATGAACAAAAAAACTCCAATCTGACCCCCAACATGACTGACAAAGGGATGTAACTCTAAGAGAATTGATGCTAATGCAACCTTTCTATTAATACAATGATATCTGTGATTTTCATGATATGAAAAATCGATCACATTGTAGATTATTCTTTTGTGACGTCATTGCCTTCTTGTCCTGTAATCAGGTCTGTTTCGAGTAGAAAGTTTATTCATGCGGAACTGCTTTATTGCTCTATATGCTGGTAATGATCAGAATGTATTCTTTGTTTTAACTTAAGTACTTTGGTAATGTTATTTTGATGTAAACAAGGATACCTCCTTAATGCAATAAGTGTAATGATGTCAATTCGAGAAAAAAAGGATAAATCAGGTTTTTCTGTCTAGTCATCAGGCTCTGTAGCTTGCTGGCTATGCATGTAAATATTATAGCGGTCACATTTTATTTTTGGTTTCGATGTCGCTCTGACTCTCCGACTGAGGGCCATCTTGGCTCCGTAGTAAATGTAGCGGTTTTTTTTTAGACAGGCGACTTGTGTTTCCTGTTCAACGACGAAAATCCACGTGCTCTCTGTCACTTTAGTTTGGTTGGCTGTGTTGATGTTTAACGTCCCTCCCATGGAGACGTCACCGCTTGCCGTTGAAGGTTGACAAAGTTTGCTTGTACTCGACACTTATGACCTTAGAGCAGGGACACAGGCACTTGTTTCTTTAAATGTGGGTCGAGAATTACATATTGTAAAGAGAAAGGTGGTCAACTAAATATGTCTGCCGGTGACACCTCGCTCAGAAAAATCATTACTGTCGGCGATTTTAACCATCAATACATTCATCTTTAACCTCAAACATGTTGTTATGTATACATCCTTAGGTAGCCCCCATTTCACAAATCGCAAACTTATTTACACTTCGAATCAACCCACATAATTAATGCAATTGTTTTTATAACTGCTTCCGTTTTTTTCCCCATGATATACCCACTCATGCACTCCAAAGCGGAAGATACGTCATAACTCTTCAAAGTGAATAGAAAGTGATAAATTCAGTTTCAACTTTTAAATGATAATAAAAAAAAACTACCGACCCCAATAATTGTTTTCACAGAGCATTTGCGGACTTTCGAGTTAAACTGGATTACCGTTATGATTTTGTATTTATTGGTTTGTTCCTTATGTTTACTTCCGGTTTTCATATTTACCTTATAGCGTATGCATGCGGCGTAAATTTATATGGAAAATGCTTATGTGTTAATGTTCTAACTCTAATTTAGGTAAAGAAATTCAAGACACAGTTTAAATATACAACAGAGTATCCTAAGTTGAACCGTGATCAAATGTAGCACACAAAGAAAGCGACGGAGACCAGGAATCGTACCATGGACTCTCCAGACACTAGCAGGGCGCTTTTACCGACTGTGCTATTGTGACTATCCGTTGTTGTTGCTGCTGTATTTTTGTTGTCTAACGTCTCTACTCAAGAATATTTCACTCATATGGAGACGTCACCGTGTGCCGTTGAAGGGCGACAGATTTTGCCTATACTCGGTTTTAATGGCCGTAGAGCAGGGAGGGTTCTTGAACATGTGACACCTACTGTGACACGAGAACTCGGTTTTCACTGTCTCATCCGAAAGACAGGAACAGTCGACCGCAGCGGGAATATCTGTACATGTATTACCTTTAAATCGGCAATAAAGTTCAGGAACATTTTTCAAAGTGCGGGTGGCTTGTGATAATCAATACAGGGTCATAACGGCAATCCGAGCAAACTCGAAAGTTCACCATTAGAATTAAGAAATTCACTCGATTTTAAGTGTTTTTTTTTCATTTTGAATGCAGCAACATTCAACAATTTGAGATGGATTCAATATAGATATTGATTTACGTTAATTACGTATTATTGCGGCAGCCATGTAAATGGTGTGATTGTAAAATCTTGAGCACAAGTAAAATCTAACATCTGTATAAACAACTCGTGGAAATCGACGCATCGGCGTAAAAAATCAAATAATATCCAAAACCGGCGCCGGAGCGATGTGGAAATGTCTGTTTCTTCTTATATGTTTTGGATTTAACAAAACAGCAGTTTCACTTACAGGTAAGATATTTCTTATATATAAAGAAGCATCAATGAATAAAAAAAAAAGGAAAGAAAGTTTGAAAACTGTAAAGAAATAGTAAAAAAAAAAATTACGGTGCTTTTCAAAGGAAAATACGCTTGTATTTTTTTTCAAATGGGATTCGAAATCATTATAATGCAGATTGGATATAAGTATAAACGTGCGCTGATCTAAGATGGGGGATGTTTCGGATACCTCCCTCCTGGAATTTGAAAGGATCTATCTTATATGGTTATGATCATTGGTCAATAATGCTTACATGCTCAATTTAGGAGGGTTGATTTTCCTGCCACAAGTTCGGCCTTTCCTTGGAAAAATCTACTTGGTCCGAGCATGATAAATCCTTCACTTATATGGGGATGTCACTGTGAAGGGCTACGAATTTTGGCTATGCTCGGCACAGCTGGCCGTAGAGCAGGGAGGGTTCTGTAAAGTGCCAACACCTACTGTGACATGTTCATACTGTCTCATCCGAAAGACAGAGACGGCTATCCGTACCGTGACTCGAGCTTGAATCCCGGACCCCACGATTTGAAGTCGAGCACTAACCACTAGACCATGGCGGCCTCTCGTCATATATTAAAACATTTCTTTTTTTCTTTACATTTTGTTCTAGTGCTCTATCACAAACGGGGTTAAGCCGCGATCTTGACCTTCGGGACATGATCTTTAGTCTCGCTGTATACGAAAGTACATTTATAGCGTATATATGCTTATCATAAATCACAAAAACCATGATCATATATGACTGAAGGATGGGTGTAACTTTCGTAAAATAAAACTTTACGATTCTTGGTGTCCTGGTTGCAAAGATGTTTGTCTTTCATTTCGAAATTCCTACCGTTGATACTGTAAATCATCAAAAGTGCCCTGAATTCAATCACTGTCGCGAGATCGTTCAACGAAATCTATTCACTCTGAAGAGTTTCCGCATCCCGGAAATGACGTATTCTACACCAAAGATTTACAAGTGTGAACGGATGGTCGTTCACTATAGTACATGTGTACGTGCATTTAGTCTGTACTTCTGTGTGTTTGATTGTCCACAGAGCAGTCGTGTTCATGATATTCAGATGTTAAGGAAAGAATATTAATGTTTCAGATTTAACCTTGACCAAAATATTTAACAGGACGGACAGGAAAATTCATACATACATATTATATATATTACAAACATAACTACCTAACTTTGATTTTTCTTTGAATTGTACATGAAGCGCTTTGATCATGTCATTAGCTGAGTGTATTACTTTTTCGTATTGGTTTTATACATTCATGACAAAATTTAACCTGTTAAAAACCGAGGCAGAAGATACCTGGCCCCAGTTGTTCAACAGTTGGTTAAATTTAACCAAGGTTTAAATATAACAGAGGCCTGCAGAAAAATAATTACAAAGCCTCGGAGCTTGATGAAATATCCAAAATTGAATAGATTGTCTGTCAATAAGTCTTTTTTAACCTACAGAATTTATTTGTATAGCAACATATTTTTACTCTTGGCTTTATTTCAAACTTTGGTTATATTTAACCGAGGGTTAAAATTTAACCAGCTGATGAACAACTGGATCCAGGAGGTATTCTAGAGACATAAATCCACGTCACACAACGCCATGGCCAAAACAAAAAGAGACGACACCACACACTTCTACATACATATGTGACACTTAAATCTAAAACATAGGGTAACACTAACTCCAGTAAAAACGGGTGTGAGATCAGGTGATCCGAGGGGTAATTATGTGATTAATAGAATCTTACATGGATGTGATGAGTGGACAGGGAAATCTCAACCCGAGTGGTAAGAATCTGAGGGTTTCCCGAGATTTAGATTTAGATTTCCCTTTCCACTCAACACATCCATGTTTGATTCTTTTTCTCCCCACTTCCATGGCTAGAAGGTATGTGCACATGGAACTTGGTATAACGTTCAGCCATTGAATTCCTATATGTGACGTCATAGCGCGTGCCAGCTGTCTTTCCATAAGGAAAGACAGAGTTATTTTGTCGCGGGTAAGCATGGTCTTTCATGGCCAAGTGTGAGATAAATATACGCCATTGATGGATATCAACCATATGCTTCCATTCTCAACAAAAAGCTTAGTATTGACCTTTGAACTGGCCTTTAGAGGTCGTCTATGACGTTTGTATCGAGTAATTGAGATCGTCATCCAGATGCATCTTCAACTTCCGGTTAATACAAAATTATTCGTATTGGCTGATTACGATTAGCCTTTCCTCCTCCATCTTACTTCCTGGTACAAAACCTCAGCACGAGGAAGGACCGAGAAGAAATTTTGTCTGTCTCAGCTTTTTCTTTCGAATGGACCAAAAATGGAAAGCGCAGTATACTGGTGCATTTAGTTAAATGTTATCGTTACCTCGTAAACAAGGCGATGCGAAACAATTTTGTGATTTTCACGTGACTTATAGTATAAAAAGAAAACAGGAAACGGTCTAAATCGTATATATCGAATTTTTCCCGGAATTATAGTCATCACCCGTACTTGGAGTTTGGAGTATCCCTAAGATATTTTCAGTGTTACTCATAAAAGTTTAATGGAAATAACTATCATACACATCACTTAATAGTTTTGTACAAATTCATATCTACAACAAAAAACATATGCGTTTTACCATTTATTTTCATCACGATATTTGCAACAGGAACAAACAAAGCGTATATAATTCCAGAGCTCATCAATATATAACGCAAAACAATTTCCGGATTTGAAAAATTCATCCCCTAAAGGACATCCATTTTTATTGAACGAAATTGATCCGGTTTCATTTCTGTTTATTTATTGTTATTTTTCTTAGCATAACACGATACTCGAATAGACCAAATAAAATGTAGTGATAAAATAGGCATTAAATGGATTATCTGCTGTTTCAGTATGATACCGCTGAGGAATTCTAAATGCAGTGTTTATATTGCCATTGTCTAAAAAACCTTAAAATACAATGAATTCATCGCATTAGTATTTACCATGCGAAATGATTTATACTTTAGATTCGAAAGAATTTTGATTCGGAACGGTGATCTTGCATTACTGAGAGACAATAATTGCAGCTCCATGGAACATCTGCTTTAGGAACGAAGGGTACAGGGCCCGAATCTCACTTTTGACTTGGCACTTTCTCTTTATCCTTCGGATCAGACAGGGAAAATCTGAGCTCTTGCGCATTTATCATCATCATCGTCATCGTTGTCGTTATCCTCCTTCTCCTCATCATCATCTTCATTATTATCATCGTTATTATTATTTTTACATAATTTTCATTATTGCTTTTATTATTATTATCAAACAGGGTAAACTTGATCATCATCATCATCATCATTATTATTTTTTTTTTTATTATTATTATAACATGTATTATCATTGAAAAGAAGAAGAAGAGAAAACACAACAAAAATATCAACGAACTTCGTTTAGTAGACTTATTTACCACTGTAATTATAAGCAACAAAACAACAAAAACGATCATGTGATATATATGCGACTATACTCATCTCTGTTTGCGCATCAACATCGTTCAAAAGGAGGGGGAAATACGGAGACATTGACAAGAAAACAAAACACAATTAGACAATGATAAGCTTTGCGTCTGGGATAATTCCACATAAAAAACATAAAATATTTCTAATCAGAATCCTACGCAAACAACTACACAGAACAGCATGGGGAAAGTTTCTATTCTCAAAAGCAATTTAATTCCTTCGAACCTGACTTAATTAACTTAACGTATATATTGATTTTAATTTTCTTTGTATAACTAGCCTTATAAATTTAATCATCTTTCTTATAAAATCTTTTACAGTGAAAATAGAGAATCTAATTTTGAAATTGCAAACTACCTTTGGAATTTGGAGCTTATGATGTCCAGAATACCTTTTATTGGAAGGGAAATTAATGAAATTGAAGATATTGTGTATCAGTGAATACAGAAAAGGATGAAACGGTATAAATTCCATACATATGGATTTCTTTCTAAAAATAAATCCAATTTAAGGCATCGACTTCATGTATGATTTATCGAAACTTCAAGTAGCTTGTGCGTTGGAGTAATTCTATTTTTATTTTCAAAAATGCAGTATGATTTTATAAAATCACACCTGTGATAAAGAAAACCAATGGAAAATTAAAAAAAAACACTGCTTGCGGGACTGTCCTGGTTGAACGGTTAGACTGTTTGACTTCCGATCGTGAGGTCGTAGGTCCGAATCCGCACGAGGTTCTGGTTTGCTCTCTGTGTTCTCCGGGTGATATAGTAAAACCCGAGGTCCCGTGTCACAGCAGGTATCGGTACATTACAAAATGTAGCTTCCGAATGGCTTTAAGTGCCGAGCATAAGAGGGAACTAAAGACCAAAAAGACCAGCAATGGTAAAGTCTCGATTTAAGAGTCCTAGAGGGATCGTTAAGTAGCAATACAACGGACCCAATAACCAGCTGATCCAGTGATAATCGGTTTGAAATTGTCATCTGAATATTCATTATGTTTATAAATAAGACGTTGATTGTTTTCATTAAAAGGGACCACGTATAATTCAAGTCTAGGCATATTCAGTTGTTTGAAAAACTTTCGATTTTCACTTTAAAAACAGCAAATTGAAGATGTTTGGAACTTAAAAATAGTATCTGAAGATTCAAATCTTTTTTTTCTTTGGTGAATGAGTTTTGTATTGTCCACCTGCAAATTTACTTTCTTATGTTTCGATTCCTCTGAGAAACAGATACTGATGCAGCCTGCAGTGTGAGACCAAATGTAAGCCAGCCAAACACATCGTATGTTTTACATTTAACAGATCTCTCGCATACCCTATTGTCAGAACACACAATTTTTTTCAACAATAGGACAAACATTGAGAACAGATAAAATAAGTATGATTTTGTATTTCAAACTGCAAACATATGGAATATACTTTTCTTATTTGATACGATATTCTAGAGTATGCGTTTCCTATTAGGATTTTCTTGATAGAGGGTTGCATCTGACACAGATGATACTTAGCCAAGGGTCCCTAATGGTCAAATAGAAGTCATCACTTCGAAAGTTTTTCAGTCACCATCAGTCATGATATCGATAAACCAGATGATGAGGAATATTTCCCCGTGTCGTTCACCTTATCCAGTCCTTTCTTTAATACCGTGTTCCTTAGTATCTTCTACTTCCGCTTTTTTGATAAAGAGCTAGTGTACATGGGGTGAGGGTAGAAGATATTTTGACAGCAAACAGGAAGTAAATGAAGTTAATGTCAGAAGCGCATTATATTGGCTGTCATAATACCAACAATTCATGGCTTATATATTTTATGAAAATTTGTTTTACTGTTGTTTACTGGCATATTCAAATAGTCAAACGCAAAGTACTATGTATACTATGGGAAAAGAAAAGCAACCCTTTGGGTTAAGATTTTTTCCATAAGATCGAATGACAAAAAGTTAAACTTTTTTATTTTGCCGGTCAAGTTTCCACATGAACATAGCTGTTTTTCAAGAATGTTTTTTTTTACCGACGTTAACATATATCAAATTTTATCAATAGCGAAGTACTTTATATACCGTGCGATACGAAAAAGCAGCCGTTTGGTTCAAAATATTGTGGCCGATACTCCAATGACAAAAGTCTGTATACTAGTAGTCCATTCCTCGCTATCTGAGCTTTGCAGACAAATTTTGAAATTCATCATCTTTCACCATGCCTAGTGATAAATTTTATTTGCCGCTGACAAAAAAATTGATAGTACAGTGGTCCGTCACTCATTTAAAGTCAGCAAGTTCCATGGTCGTTATAATGGCCCTGTCATTCGGTCTAATGCTGTATAATGTGTTTCATACCATCTGTTGATTTTGACTAAGAATTTCTCTATTTACCTGACCAAGATAAAAACTTACAGTAGGAGTGACTGCTCGATAAGGGATTCTGATTTCTCCTTGATACCTGATCCTACCACTGGTATATCCAGGGATCCGTGTTTGTCCGATTCTTTATTTTGTATTTGTAGAAAATTGAGATTGTTTATAAATGATTGATCCCTGTTCGTTACCTTTACTTTTCATCAGTTAATTGCTTTATAAGGAAAACCCAGTACTTGATGCGGGCCACGGTTATTTTATGCTTCGTCCGGAAACATATTTTGTTTTAGATTAGGTTTGAACTATTTATCTTTATAGCGCTCATTCAAACAACACCGAATCTTTGAACCATGAAAAACCCATGCATCGGTAGATGAGTTGACATGCACAAGGCGAAAGTTAAACAAGACCAAATGCCTTATTACACCTTTAATGGCAGACTTTCGAGTTAGCCCGGATTACCGCTATGATTCTGCTTTTCTTGGCACCTTTTCGATATATTTCCTCATGCATACTTCCGGTTTTCATATTTACCTTCACATATGCATATGCAGCATTTATCGAATATATACGCATTATCTTTATGTGTTGCGTATTACATTTATTTTGAGTATAGAAATTCAAGATACTGTTCAAACATACCAAAGAGTATGCCGAACATCAAATGTAGCAAGCGGAGAAAAGTTGCCGACAGAACGGGAATCGAACCTAGGACCCTGCAGAAGCTTACAGGACCCTTTTCTGACTGAGCTAATGGGATTATCTGTGTTTACTTCAAACCGGAATTATACTTAGGAACTTTTTCCAAGCTTGTGTGACCGGTGAGAATAAATGGAGGTTCATAACGGTAACCTGTAGTACCTGAAAAGTTCCCTACTACAAGTAGGTTAAACAACATGACAGCGTTTGAATTGATTTTTATGAAGTATAATAAAATTGTCAAAATATATTCATTTTCATAACTTGGACTATTAATAATTTTAATTGAAAATCTACCAGATTTTGTTTCATGTTCTAAGATACCTTTTAATATTTTTTATCCTTAGGGCTGTCTTGTGAACGGAGATTACCAGATGGGTATGGTTCTTGCACGTCATCAGTACCGGGAGTAGACGCGATGCGTTCCATAACAGGTGCGACGTTTCAGGAGTGTGAGACTGCTTGTCTTGATTGGGAGTACTGTGTAAAATTCTCCCACCATAGCGGATATCCAAGATGTGTGATTTACTCCTGCGAAACCTTCGATACATTTTACGCCGTTGCAAATTATTTACACTATTTCTGCAAAAGAGGTAAGATCATTCTACATTTCATTTTCATTTGTTGATGTTATTGTTCTGTCTATTATTGTTGTTGTTGTGGTATTATTGTTTAACGCCAACGTAAGAATATTCAACTCATATGGAGACGTCACCGTGTGAAGGGCGACAAATTTTGCCTGTGCCCGGTACTTATGGCCGTTTAGCAGAGATATTTTGTACGGGCCAACACCTACTATGACATTGGATCTCGGTGTTTTACTATCTCATCCGATGAACAGGGTCGGCCGACCGCAGCGTGGCCCTGTGCGTATTCGAACCCCGGAGCCTTCTATTCGAAGTCGAACACGCTAACCACTCAGCCACTCTCTCTCTCATCTGTTTCTGATGAAAGGAATCCTAGAATTTAATGTAAATGACAATTTTGTTTTGATATACATGCATTTATTCTGTATAAAGGTTACGAATACTAGGCACTTTTGACATCAGCTGATTATGATGTTATAATAAATCAAATATTTGACGGGCCATTTAATTGTGATCTCATAATAAAAAGTTTGCCAAAGCGTGCCGTGTGTCGGGCATTTGGTGATAGGTCAACTAATGTACCATTTTTGTGCAGGACGAATTTTTTTTAATAATGATATTTTATTCCTTTAAATACAAAAGGATTGGGCAAAAGTTATACAACATTATGAAACGCCCTTTCCTCAATTCACAACATAAAGTGCTCTTTAAACGTCACAAGTGGTAACACATTCTTATAAAAAGTGAACAATAACGGAATAATATTAGAAGCAAAAAATAGTGTTAGGTGGAGGAAGAAAAATAAAGGAGAGAAAAGAAAGATTCATTTACCCATCTAAGTTAATAGATGATTAAACGAACCTCCCTGACTGTAGAACATATTGGTTTACATATATAAATATTTGTTCATTTTCCATTTCTGTTAAATTATCGTCGCCATACAATGTAACATATATATAAATCGACATTTTGTTATATCTACTAAATTCGTAAGTAGAGCTTGTCGTAGCTGAATATACAGATTACATTCAAGAAAAAAATGTGAAGCGTCTTCACAAGGATGCCCACATGAACAAACAGGGGATTCATGTAAATTGACTCTAAAAAGGTCAGCTTTCAATGCACTGCATTTATGTCTCAATTTTGTTAATAAAATATTGAAATTGCTGTCACCTAAAAAAGTCTATATTTCGACACCGCAACGGCTTGATTTCTATTTTTCAAAGTAGTTTTAAACTGAGAAAATGTTTCTACATTTCTGACCGAATCTGGCAAATTATTCCATAACTTAATAGTAGAAGGTAAAAAGGAGTTCTGAGATTGAGTAAGTCTTACATTAGGGGGTACATAATTAAATCTATCCCTAAGGTTATAGGGGGATATTGATTCAAAAGTTGGGGGTAGTAAATCGGTCAAAAAAGTGGGTGCAAGATTATTCCTTATTTTATAAAATAAACAAAGTTTGCGCCTCTCTCTTCTGATGTGTAATGGTCTAAATCTGTTTCAAAATAAAGTGAGTCTTGGCTAGCATATGATGGGAGTCCAGTGGCAATTCTAGCAGTTTCCAATTGGACTTTTTCAATATTATTTAAATCCTCCATTGAACACCCGTCCAATACTTCGCATGCGCAGGACTAGTATCTCCAATGGTGAAAGAACGTTACTATACGTAATCTTCCCGCTGAAATTACGTTAGCGCTGGATATCGTCTTCCCACGTTACTTATAAATGACGTAACCCTTTGTTGAATGACGTCAGCTATACGCATCGGCTCGTAGCAGATATGACATTGAACACACCCTTGTTGTTGAAAATTGGCTGTTTCTTTAAGTTCGTTTACTTTGGCGTTGACGGAAGTGAATGTTTTGTTTGAAACATAAAATCAATGATGAATTCTAAAATATGATGTCCGAAATATAAGATTTATATATTTAATATAAGCAATAAACTGTTACTACGTTCAATTTTACATTCAACCTTTGTCCCGACATTAGACCATACCCGTCATAGCTTAACAGTTTATTGTTTAATTGTCCCGCACACACGTTTCAGGTATCACGTGGTACATGTATATGAAGAGACTCCTTAACTGTAACTGCGGTCCTGTGATTTTTGTTGGCAAATTGACACATATACCAGCAAACCATAGACGTCGTTATAGTAATTGATTGTTTCTTGATGCCATTTTCATGGAATCCGTATCATTTTGCCAACCACACAGGACCGCAGTTCCAATTATAGGGTCTGTTAGTTCTTATGGCTCTCTAGAGGCCGACCATTTCTTGTATTTCTTAATACTCAAATAAATGTTATACAATGTATGTGTTTTGAGACATAAAACATGCGTTCTGTGTTTCTATAACAGTGGAATTACCGGATACAACAGACGCAGCGTCTACAACGATAGCAAACACCTATCAGTCAACAGAAACCGATGACGTGATAACCACAGATATGACCACGTCAGAAGAATATACTACGCAGACCAGTGAAATGACGTCACTTCCAGTGTCATCTCAAGCCGATACGACCGAACAATCAACAACACAGGCTACCTATCACACAACCCAAGAAACAACTTCAACTTCTTTGTATATTCAATTAACAACAGAACTAATTACAACAACTGCAATTGGTATCATTACAACCGAAGTCACAATGACAACTGAAACAACAAAACAGTCAACTCAGGCCGAGACATCGCCTCACACTACTTCCAGCATAGACCTAACGACCACCCAAACTGAACTCCATACTGAAACCAGCACGGACAATGGGATTGAGTTGTGTTCAACAATAATGGATAAAACAACAGTCACAGTTTTTACAACACATGGTCAATATTCAAGTAAGTTTTCATTTACTAATATACATATCGATCAAATATTAAATACTTTAAAACCCCACCTAATGATAAGTACACTCTTCTTTTGAAGATGAAAAATGTCAAAATCATGAATAATTAATCTGCAATAATAAAATACATATATACTGTCTTGTCGGCTAATTCTGCGCGTATATGAAATGTGATGTCATAACTTGTGAAACGTTGAAAAATGTAACACAGCATTACTAGTTTTTTTTTTTAAATCTGGCCTAAGAGCGTACTTCTTCTTGAAACAAAACATACTACAACACCAGCGGCAGCATCGACTTGTGACCTAATTACATCAACCATGTTTTGGAATTTCAGTGCTATATTTCGGATGCCAAAGACTTTGAACGAAGCGCAGAATTAGTCAACATCATGTCCGTTCATTGACACTACGGTGTCTATATTTACTTAAACTTAATTTCCACTTTCATTTTGAAACTGACATAATCGAGATAAATGTGCTTAAGAGCACAGATTTAGCCGACAGCATTGTACTTGCTACCAGGTGGCTTCTCCTGTGTCAATAGAGTACTGACTGACAACGGGACTGTTTTATTAAGGCCTACCATTTTTGTCCCATAAAGTTTGTGTGGGACTATTGTTGCTATTAGTTATATAATAACGCTAGAGGACGACGTCACCACGTTAACGTCATTTCAGCGTTACTAGTTCCGCACAAACGTTTTAGGGGTATCATGTAGTACTTGAAATAATCTCATTATCTATTCATTTCCTTTTTAAATCCGTAAATACTAATGTTGTTGTTTTTTGTTCAGTCTTTGGGCTAGGTGTCTTTCTTTACTACGTACTGAACTTTAAAACGCATTTTCCCTTTGATCGTTTGATTTTAAATTCATGTACATATTGTTATTGAACTAATACCTAGAATAGGTGCATCTTTTTTATAATCATATTCTCACTAAATCCGCGGAGGTAGCACATACCAACTTGATAGGAATGGGTGAATTCTTGGAAGAAAGTTTTATGCTCAAAGGCTGAGTAACAAATTGGCCTAATAACGATCTTGATACTTTAAATAAAGGATAATATTTGATTTGAAGGTATGTGGTATAAATGACAAGTGAAAAGCTTGGAACGTATTACAAAATTGCGCATGAATTTATTTGACCTGAGCTATCTTGTTTACATCTTTTGACAATTGCTACGCGTTAACTATAAGTATACTATCGAGAATTGCGCATTTAAACATCTTTTTAGCACATAAATACACACATGCACCCGGAATACATACAGTGTACCTGACAAAATGGACTTTAATTACAAAAAATACATTGAAAACGGAAACAACATGAAAATGAAATCAATGATGATCTTGATCTACTCTAATTACAGGACGAGTCTAATTAAGTCAGATATCGGACATTGTTTTCAAAAAATACAAAAGTTCAATTTACACTTCATCTCATTTTCCAAATTATCATTTCTTGTAAAAATGACATTGCTATCTGTATGATGTTATTGGTATGTGGCTATTCGATGAGCAGGGAAAGAGATAGAAATCAATTTCACGATAAACAAACCTTGTGCTATAATTACTATAAAAATAACATTCCGATCTTAATCATAATTACCGTCTATTACAAATTCATTTCCTTCCAAACGTTGATAGGTAGAAAAAAATGACAGGTTATGGGGAATTGACATTGTAAAATCAACAAAAAGAGAGAGAGAGCTGGTTATGGTTATACCGTAGGATTTTCAACTTAAAACCGGGTAAGGAAGGGGTGGGGATGGGGGTTCGATTATTTTTTAATATCATTGACGAATCTCAAAACATGAGGCAAAATTCCAACAAAGTTATTTTTAGCTTGTATATCAGCTTGATAAAACCATGATACTATTGGTAAATTTTGAAAGTGGCGTTGGTATTTAAGTCCATCATTAGCGATACAACACGTGTATCAGGGCTCACCCTGTAGGTAGCCAATTTAGCCACTGACTTAGTTTGGGCAACATTTGCTTGAAATGATTGTAATTACCTAATCTTCTGGTTAACAAGTTTTTGTTGCTGTGTAAAAGGATATCATTTGACTGGTTTCATATGTTCAAATAAGCTAGGCCTACTTAATATATGTAGAATATAGTTTAGCAATGAAAGTCAAAAATAAAAGGGGGGTGATTCAAAATTTACAGGAAATAAATAAACTCCAAGGTGGCTGGCAGATGTCAGTCTTAATGTAAAGTATCAAAAATATTTCACATACTGGTAAATGTTCATTAGCTAATAAAGTTATCCATTGGCTAATATAATCTTGGTTGGCTTATATTTTGGCTAACAGTTTTTTGAATCCAGGATGAACCCTCCCTATATATTTAACGGAGTTAAAGGTCAAGAAAGGTTTATTACAGATGCTATGAACTAGTAAATTTGCAATATATACTTTTTGTACATCATACTGTAAAATATGACCAATTGTGATGGAATCTGATTAACATGAAGTATAGACATAGAAATAGGATAATATCTATTGAATCATATGGTTAAAAACAAAGAAATAGACATAGAAATAGGATAATATCTATTGAATCATATGGTCAAAAACAAAGAAATAGACATAGAGATAGGATAATATCTATTGAATCATATGGTCAAAAACAAAGAAATAGACATAGAAATAGAATAGACATAGAATATCGAATATTCTTTAGTAGACTTACTTTTTCAATTTTCACAATAGAAAATACTTAATAGAATTTTCAAAATACGCCCTAAGTTCACCATCAACGACAGTAACTGTTTTAAGTTAACAATGAACTTCCAAAATCTTAAATAAAATCTCTGTATGATTATTTTGATTTTTCTTTACAGGGAAGCATGTCAGCTGGATAGAAGTGCCTTCAATGAGAGGTAGAGCATCAACGACAAATAATTCCGTTTTGAATCTCTCTATCAACAGCAGAATCGGATGTTGCGCACTGTGTACAACAGATACCGGATGTTGTTCTGTGCTGTATAATTCCATTTCCGGGACCTGTATAGGGTTTTCACAAATTTACGACAATTTACCACATTCGGTACTCAATAATGATTTTTCATATTATACGCCTGTCTTTACCTGATTTGCTTAATAAAACAAAATTCTTATAGTTTAATTTAAAGGATGTTTTCAGGGAAGTTTCAATTTTATACAAAAGTGTTTCTGATACATTAAATCAATGATCTATACGGAAAAAGATGGTGATTCTATTATGGAGTTCCTGTCAATAATTTCCTTCATGCTTTTGATGCAAATTTCTAATCTGAAATTTCCTTGAATAAGTATTTTTCATGTTATCAACTCAGTAGAGGAGTTTGATATTTGTGTACGTTGAATCCATGTACGACGATAACCAACTAGTTAGTGACAGAAATAACTATGTACTATATCAATAATAAACCTATGAACCAGAAATGTCATGTATCGAATACAAAAGACGGTAATGTATGTGTCATAATTATCATGCGCCAAATTCACCATTTGCGTAGGTAATGAAATGGCCATGTACCATATGCAACTTTGTGTATATTGCGAGTTCATGATGTACCAAATTCACGATAATTTGTACCGATTGACCCCAAAGAAACATGCTTGCTGCTTACTCTAAATCCCGACGACAGATGCCAAGGTATGATGGTAGCAGAGACCTCTTTCTAATAGATGAAAAGGTAAAAAGTAACGATTAATGGTCGATCTTATAATTCCAATGGGGGATGCAACATACAGAGTTGGGTAAACACGGATCCTTAGACACACAAGGGGTGGAATCAGGTGCCTGGGAGAAGAAAGCACCCCCTGTCAACCGGTAAACCTTAAACCCTTGATCAGGTGAATGAGTACTGTATTCAGGTAAAATTTTGCCCTCGTTTTATTTTCTCCCCTTTCGCCCTCATTGTAAATGGGCGAATTAAAAACTGGGCGAATTTGAAACGATCAATCAATTAATCAGAATTATGATGAGACTGGGCGAGTTTAAAACGGGGTGAAATTGTTGGCAAGTGTATAAGGGCGAAAAAAACAGGGGGCGAAAAAAATCCTGTATACAGTAATGCGTTGTCCAAATTAATGTGTAAAGAACGGGCTCATGACCAGTATGAAACGCTTCAGACAACAATCGACCCAATGGCAGGCCGTATCGGCAAAACAGACTTGTACCAAACGTAGAAATAACGTATAGCTGACCTTATCCGAGTCTGTTGGAGAACCTGTATCATAAACTTGTTTATCAGTAGCCTGCCTTGAGTAATGAAAATAAAAATGGCATATACATGCTATAAACATATTTTTGTTGGAATTAATCATCTTCGAACATCGTTATCTAATGTAAGGTAAATCTCAGATTAGTTATAAATGAATATGTTTATTATTTTTTCTGGATATATTTATTTGCTAGGAAAAGATTAAATATAACACAGAGAATGATTTGTCTTGGTATAATCTAGCGATCAAATCTAGGAATTAAGAGTGCACATACCAGCACATGCATTTAACGTTCTTATTTGTTTTGACAATTTGAACAAGCACTGATGAAGGAAAATGTAAAAGGTTCAGTTTCCGAAATCGATCTCCATTAACCACTTGTTATTGTTGATTGCAGGTAATTGTATAAACAATGAAACCATATGAATAACTGGAAAAGCGTAGAATCCGTACAACAATTCAGAAAGATTAATTTATACGTGAAAGTATCAACTGATAATTAATTGTCTGTTGATGGCAATAAGTTTGGTTGTTGTTGTTGTTGTTATTGTTGTGTTGTCGTTTAAAGTACCGCTCAAGAATATTTCACTCATATGGAGGCCTCACCGTATGCCGGTGAAGGGCGACAAATTTGCTTCTCCGAAAGGCAGGGACGGCCAACCACGGATTAGAACCCCGGACCCTTCTATTCGAAGTCGAACACGCTAACCACTCGGCCGCGGAAGTCCCAATAAGTTTGGTAATCGCATGTGCATGTAAAAAATATCACATGTACAGATAGAGAGTAAATGAACTCCCGGGAGACAATAGGAAAAAATGGATAATCATTAGTCCTTGAAAATCCAGAGGTGAAATCAGATGTCATGGAGGATTAAGCATCCTCAGATGAAAGGTTTCACCCACCGTTAATTTTAAAGTCAATTTTAAGAAGTAAGCTGAACCTGTTTCAAAAATCTTAGTTTAAACATATTTTATTCCCAAAATACATGTAATATATATAACAGAAACGATACACAAAGGATTGAAAAGAAAGTCGAGGACTTATTTAAATTTCTCTCCAGGTAAAGATCTTACCAGCCATGTATGGTTTTAATTAATATAATTATATTAATACAGTAATGAAAATAAAACATAGGTGTATGTACAAAAAAGAGTGGTAGGAAAATAAAATAAAAATGATGTTATTCAACTTTTCAACATTGATATATGACTAGCTAACAATTATCTTTTAAGTAAAACACATGTAGCCGTGTATTTACTCTGAGGAGAAACTCTTAAAACAACATCATAACAAAAATGAATGTAGTAGATTTGAAGGCATGAGTTGTTTATGTCTCTGGTAGAATGAAATAAAAGAAAAAATGGAAGTGAAAGTGGCGAACAAAATTGCATAGGTTTATATGTTATTGATTGAGTGAACAAATACATATGAGTGTGTATACGTGTATATAGGTACATATATTCAATGTCCATATATTTGATCTATACTTCATGTACTTTATACATTTACTCTATTTACATGAGTTATGAAGATAATTTTTCGTAAATAAACATAAAAATGAAAAACAATGACCTATCTACAATGAAACCATTGAGAATTTCTGTACATAAAGTGACAAACTAGTAGTTCATGATGTAACCATATGTCTAACAAACAGCTCTAAGGACTGTAAACACATGAACATATAAAGGCATATATATATCTATACAAATCTTTTTGTATCTAGAATATAACTCTAGACATGTTGGAAAAGGTTCCTAGTAAATTCAAATGATTTACTAGTATCACCATATAGTAGGAAATCAGTCGAAATAGAGTCTGGGGAATGTTCAGACGTTAATATAACAATCTTCTTTGTCGTTCAAACAGTATACAACACAGGAAGTAGTGCGTTCTAGACTAGAATCTCTCTCGAACATGTTAATGAACATTTGATTTAATGAAACAAAATTATTACTAACCAAGGCCTATACCGAGAGTAAAATGTGAGATATATCGTCGTGAAGTATTATTCCTGGTTTCTTTGTAACAACAAGGTATCGGTTGTTGTTGTTGTTGCAATGTTAATGAGCGTCCTTCATTAGAATCTTTCACGCTTGGCACTTTCCGCCATTGAGCGGTGGTGTTTCTGTAATGTGACGGCAACTTATGTGACAAGGGAACTTGTATTTATTGTCTCACACAAAAGACAAGAAAAGCCAGACGCCTCCGCCGATGACCTTGCGATAACAAGGATTAGACGCTTACTACGAAGTCACGATAACACTCATAATGTACATGCTTCAACTAGTAGTTTTCCCCTGAATATTAAACCTGATTTTTATGATATGCACGCTAACAAAGAGTATTTCTACCCAAATATGCAAACGTCGTCAGGATCTATTCAACTGTCATACATGTATGTATAGAAAGTGTAAATCTTTATTGACATATCACTAATATTTATAAGTGTTGGATTAAAGGCCGCGACTTACTACCGTAGAATCAAAACATTTCGCGGAAACTTATTTTGGCGGATCGGTAGCTATATAATTATTTGCGACACTCTATTTTCACATATGTGTATGTTAAGAGTATTAGTTTATGTTATATGGTACATGTTAATTTCAGGTTAAAATATTAAGCGAGAAATTTAACCTTACGCGGGTAAGTGTTAATTTCAGGTTAAAATATTAAGCGAGAACTTTAACCTTACGCGGGTAAGTGTTTTCGCGGAATTATGCGAAAATAAAATTCTCGCGAATAAAACTGGATTTACAGTTTCTCTTCCTTTGATTCAGAAACCATTTCAACAACAATGTTATCTTCACATGAATATAGGAGAGATTCGGTTTCGACTTGAAGAGTTGATTTTGTTTCTATTGTAATTCAAACTAGTTTCTGGCAGACCTATCCCAGACATTGTACATGCCAAGCCTATAATAAATTGTATCATCCTTTATATATTAATACCCGTTTATCTATGCATTAAATCAAAAAATATGTGAACAACAAAGATACAGAGTTATAAAACGTCAGAAGAAACGGGTGACAAGTATCAGTAGTGTCATTGACTTTCAGCAGCAAATTACAGTGAAAAATCATCGGAAGATGGTGCCAAAAGTCTCTGTTTTGATTTAGCATACAGGAAAATTGTACAAATTGTAGAAAATTCGTTTGCATTAACTCTATGGATTTAGAAAAAAATATAAGTTATGTAATGTTTTGAATGGTTTTATATTTCATTATATCATGATCGATTTACCATTGCCATCTGTTTTAAAAATATTCCAGGATAAGCAGCAGCATTTAGTGTCAAATTACATGTCAATGGAATAAACATGTAATTAGATACCGAATTAAACTTTTTATCGTGTCGAAACTAGGTTCAATTACACAATATAAATATATTTATGTATCAAAATGAGGTCGGACCCGAATCAAAATTTCTGATATTTCGAAATCATCATTACCTAATTCGGTATCTAGTAAGTCATATAGATGAAAAATAAAAAACAGACTTGAACAGACGCGATATTTCTTTTCTAAATGATTAACTGAAAAAAAAAACCATTTATCTTAGTAAGAACATAAGTTTGAAGACGAGATGAAGGAATAACAGAAGAAGTTAAATAAGAAAAGAGCAGAAAAAGGGGGAGAAAACTTTAAATTTGACGATCTTTTAGTTCTATGGTAAAAGATTTGTGCCTCGAAAGTATAAAAATTCGCACATTCTTCAGAGATTGTTGAGCCTTTATCGATCAAATCTGATGGCATTCAAGCTGCATAACGTAATATTCTTAGTGTCTCGTAGTTTGGAACATATGCAGTGATGAAGCAGGCAAACATATTTACACACTGTATGGCAGATGTAACAAATTAATTCGAACAGATTCCAATGACGTCATCTTTGATTTCATTGTGATAGACTTGGAACTTTTCCAAACCTATTGGTATTAACTTTTTCATATGAAATTGGAATCCACGGATAAGGTAAATGCCAGAACGCATTTTCATCTAAATTTCAATCAATTTTTGTTTTCCTCAACTAAAGGTGTTTTTAGTTTTAATTTTTTTGTATGTTTAGTTTCAACTCAAAAATATTTCCCTTAAATGGAGAAAGCTTCCATATTATAAATATGTTTGACAAAGGTTCATTGAGCACCATGTGCACGCCTAAAATGAAAATTGCACTTTGTTTAGTTATTTCACTCGAACAGAAAGAAAAGTCAGTCCCTCCATCGAGGAAAAAAAGACCAATTCAATTTAACTTTAGTTAACACGTTTGATGTTCATTTCAAATCGCTCCATACACCGTGCCTCCTTAATTAGTTGTGATAGTGTCAATATCAAATATTGATTCCCATATTTCCCGTTTTCAATGGATTCCAGACAATTGATTAGAAAATAACAATACTTAAAAAGAAAATCTCTACGGCTGTATAATTAGCTCAAGGAGATCGAAGTGTCTGTAGAAGGGTAAAGTAGTATCCAGAACCTGGAGACGGAGCGATGAGAAGCTGCCTGTTGTTTGTGGTCTGTCTCGGTTTTCAACAAAAAGCAGCTTCTGAAACTGGTAGGAATTTTTCTTTTTTGCAAAGTGGCAAAGGAAATACTCTCTTTACAGACAATTGCAATTTCTGATATTTTATTCTGAACATGTGGACCTAGTTTCACTAGATTTAACTATGAACTTTCTGACGGTTAAATCTGTGGTTGTGGTAACTCCAAATTATTTTTTGAGGTAACTCGTAAATAACTAATTAAACAATTCTGCGAAAGCATCACACCATATAGTTTGCAAATTACAAGCTTTACTTTTAATTTGTAGGTAGTGGCTAACTCCAAGTCAATTTAACAATACATTGTGCAACCCGGCCGCGGTCTGTATAAAATTGTTTTCGTTTTGCACATAGGAAATATTTGATTAATTCAATGCAATCTAAAAAAAAATGTTATGGAAAAAAATGCGTTTTAAAGTAGATATGACAAGCAAAAGTGGGGCCCCCGTGGCCGAGTGGTTAGCGTTTTCGACTTCGAATCGGAGGGTCCGGGGTTCGAATCCGCGTAGCGCCACTCCGCGGTTGGCCGTCCCTGTCTTTCGGATGAGACAGTAAAAACCGATGTCCAGTGTCACAGTAAGTGTTGGCACGTTAAAGAACCCTCCCTGCTTTACGGCCAAAAGTGCCGAGCCAAGTCGCCCTTCACCGGCACACGGTGACGTCTCCATATGAGTGAAATATTCTTGAGCGGGACGTTAAACAACAATACAACAACAATTAAAAGTGTATAAATTACTGAAGGTAATTGAGGGATATAGAATGTATATTCATGGAAATGACTGAATATATAGGTTAGAACTAGTAAAACAGAGTGAGAGCAGTATCTTTTGAAATTACTGAAGTGCTGGAGGTTTATTTAGGGTGTCAGGGTAGCGTAGTGGTTAGGGAACTCGCTTCTCACCAATGCGACTTGAGTTCTTTCCTCGGATCTGCCCAGGGAGTATGTGAGATGGTATGGTGATCGCAAACTTGGGCCCTTGGGTTTTCTACGAGTATTCCGGTTTCCTCTCACAGCAAGGACCCTCGCACACCAACTTCAGGGCCAAACGAGAGACATTGATATAAGTTGTTATAACTTGGTTGTTTTTCGTTATAAAACAAATAAAGTTTAAAATTCAAAATTACTTCAGGAACCCACACACGGAGAAAACGCTCTGACCACTAGAGAATCTAAAAATGAAAAAAAAAAACAAAAACGCTCTAACTGCTTGCAGAGCATTGTTGGTTCCCTAATCATATTGGGACAGATAGAAATAATTACATATTATACTTTTGAAAATGAAAATGATTTGAAAACAGATAAAACATGACATCTAAATGAAACGGTTTTAAAACACAGATAGAACATAGACATTGGAAACTTTTATGAATTATATGAATTTTATGTTATTAGACGGAAAATGTAAATCAAAAGGAATTAAGCGAAGCTCAGAAATTAAAAAAAAATAAACGAATAAGTTTAGAAAAGGGGAAAATAATGAACGGCAACAATAATGATAATCGAAAATTATGCAATGTGAAACCATGCAATTTGTCAAAGCAATACCTATAACTGCAAGAATTTAAATGTAAATAAAATTGATGAAAATAATTTAAAAATCATGGCTCCATTCGTAGCGTGTACGCCTTCTGACCGTAAGGTCTTTGATCAACTCGGCTTCGCAGTGGCAGCTGACTTTTCTTGTCTTTGGGAACGCTGACTCCTTCCGGGCACCTAGTCCCATCTAGTTAGGGATTTAAATGTTTCAAAAGTGAGACCAGACTTGTCATATATCGGATTTTCGAATTTCTTTTGAATCTTTTCAAGTTTACTTGAATCAGTTTACTGTAACCTGCATAGCATAAGTGAAAGATTCTTAGGAAGGGTGTTAGATAACACTTAAACGACGACAACAACAATATACTGTTGTTTCCGGAGTTTTTGCGAATACTTAAATCCGCGATCCTGTCTTTTATTATCAAATTGCGAAAATTCAAAATCGCGAGCTCCCAACATCGGGAAATGATGCTTTGCGTTTTCAATCTGGTTTTCTGAAAACAGACAAAATCTGGTATAATTATATAATCTGAGCTGATGAATTCATAACATATATGATGTTAAGGGACTTTGTATATATAATTTCGTACGTTTGACGTAGGAATTAGGAAGAAATTATTTTCTCTTCGTTATGGGTTCAACGATAGGTGTCTCTAAGTACCGTGCAATTTGCACGTGAAATTGTTAGTTCTGTCATTCAGGCAACACAAACACTAATTGTTAACACGAATTTAATTTTTTGTGGGGGGGTTTGATTTTGTATTCATTATTACAATTCTGATAAATTGTAAATTATTGTGATTTATTGATGTGAATAAAATATTGCACGTGTTGCATTGATCGTGCACGTGTTGCTGTGAAATACAATTATTGTATTTTGTTTTGTTTCTAGCTGCTAGCTAGATTAATATAGAAGAGAACATGAATGGTTTTGTTGTCTAAGAAATGTATACATGAATATTTGACATAAATAATGAAATAAACCTTTTCTATATCGAGTTACCAAGCGCATTCAGTTGATTTTAAGTCAATTTCAACAATGAAGATTCGCGTTTTATTATTCAAACAAGAACAAAACTGTCAAATCAGTTAAAGGCGATGATTTAAAATCCGCGAGGGCGTTCGCGATTCGCGAAAGTAAGCGGATATTAAGTGCTCGCTTTTATTTAGGAATTTAAAGTAGTAGTAGTTGTAGTAGAAGCAATGATGATAAGGTTGAAAATAATGGTGATGATAATGATAAAACTGTTGTTGTTAGAGACAGTCATCCTAGCCAAAAATGATAAGATTCCTTATATCATCATATTTAGAAAGAAAACCCAAGAAGAAGTTTTTTTCTGTTGTTGTTTTTGTTGTATTGTTGTTTAACGTCCCACTCAAGAATCTTTCAGTTATATGGAGACGTCATCGTGTGCCGGTGAAGAGCGACAAATTTTGTCTATGCTCAATATTTATGACCGTAGAGCAGGGAGGGTTCTTTAACGTGTCAACACCTACTGTGACACGGGACCTCGATTTTTAGTAACTCATCCGAATGCCAAGGATGGCAAACCGTACCTAGGCTTGGGCTCGAACCCTGGACCTTACGATCTGAAGTCGAACACGCTAACCACTAGGCCACGGCGGTCCATAAGAAGAAGTAATGAAATTCAGAAAAAAACTATTAAGTATTGCACAATGAAAAGTGATAATTTCAAATGCCGTTCATAAGACATATTTCGAACAAAATTCTAATTTCAAAAACATTTCAATAAAGGAGATTTTACAAAAATATCTTTCTTTGAATCTTAGCTTCATTAATCTAACGTGAAAATTGATCTGACTCAGTTTCCTGTCACATCACAGTCAATATGTTCTTTTTTACCATAAAGAACCACAAAAAGAAAAGACAAACCTTATATTGCTTGAAACTTTTGATATTTTGAATAACAGAAAAAAGAATAGAGTTAAAAGAAAAACGGAATTAATAAGTGAGCAAGATAATCTGGCCTCAAAGAAGAACACACAAAGACAACACGCGAATGAATCGATGAATTTTACCCAATGAACTAACAACCAATCAATACGGAAGTTTTGAGATTGTAGCTCTTCTGTTCTTGGAGGCGTATTTGGATGTTGTATAACGAAGTAGGTGGAACGGTTTTCCAAAGTTAGCAAAGGCTATAGCATTACCACAAACATAAAGCATTTATTTCATGGTGAATAAGAATGAAATTCGTCCTCTCGTAGGTGAAGATACTCAGATACATTCGTTTGATAACGTTGAAATGTGGTATATCTTAATAACAATATTGATGTGCAGATACACGCGTAGTTATCAAACGAGAACAGTCCCACCTTTTTGCATACTTCGCCAGCTAATCGCATCTTCACGCTGAAGAGCTCTACAAAGGAAAAGTATCTTAAAACCGACGTATTGTCAATAATAATTAATTATTGATAATAAGTCAATCCGCCTGTGCACAAAACTTAAACGTTCACGGTATTCGATTTACTTTAAGGGTACCAGATATAAAATATTGGGTTAAAATGTAATTAGAATTAGGAAATAATAAAACGGCAAATATTTCATACAGAATGAGTCGACTACAAACTTGATGACTTGAAATATATTATATGCATGCAAATTTAAGTTTAAAGTAAAACAAATAAAATTAGAGAGGTTCTTGAAATTTACGAAACTCTGAGTCCTAAACGATAAAAGCTGGGAACAAATATGGTCTCCGTTACAACAAGTACGAATTAGTAACCAGGAGGATGGTATGGTATTGTTGTTTAACGTCCCCCTCATATGGAGACGTCACCGTGTGCCGGTGAAGAGCTACAAACATACAAATGCCTATGCTCGGAACTTATGACCGTAGAACAAGGAGGGTTTTTTAACGTGCCAGCACCTACTGTGACACGGGACCTCGGTTTTTACTGTCTTATCCGAAAGGCAGGAACGGTCAACCGCGTAGTGGCTCGAACCCGGATCTTTCGTTTCACAGTGGGACACGCTAACTCGGCCACGGAGGCCCCTATCCAGGAGGAGTATACTTACACTGCTGGTATGGTAAACCCGGGACAAATGCTTCTTAAGATAGAAAATATGATCTATAGGTTGCCTATTGCCTTTATGTTAGTCTATTCACCAAATCCAATCGACTCGTGGTGACGTTTCTTTTTTTTTTCCTACACGATGTTTTAAATTACATGTCTATGTATGTATAAAATTCCGTTTAAAGCAAACACGTAAAAGAAAATTCAACCACCTTTGATTCCAGAATATATGAATTTCGTTTATTTTCATACTTTCCTGATTTATGGCATGTCTTCAAAATTGACATCACTTTCGCGGTTAAAATAACATAGATTGTCACATTGATTTACTTCAATATTACACAACGCTAATGTACGGGCACTTTAGCTCCACGTTCCCATACTTAAAAAGCTTTTAACAAAAACGATGGTAGCAGCAAACCCCAAAAAGGGAAACCAAATTGAAATACAGTGGTACAGATGTTGACTTGGTCTAATTTTACTAATATATTATGTTTTTCATCTTTTCGTCAGAGTTGCTTTGTGAAAGAAGGACGCCAGACGGATATGGCCTTTGTGATGAGAAGGAACCAGGAAAAGACGCATGGCGTACTGTAAAAAATACGTTGTTAGAAGGATGTGAGGCTGCCTGTAAGAATTGGACAGACTGTGTACAGTTCTCCTACTACGATCCATCTAAAAAATGCTTGATCTATTCCTGTGAAGTATTCGACTCATTTCACCCTAATTCGAATTTTTGGCATTATTTCTGCAAAATAGGTAAACTATTCGACTTGCTTTATCTCACTGCGAATTTCCTATTTCGTTTCTCTCTGCCTATCTCTCTATCTCACTCTCTCTTTGCCTGTCTGTTTGTCTGTCTCTGTCTGTCTGTCTGTCTCTCTCTCTATACAGTATTTTCTCCTCTCTTTTTCGCTGTCCCTATCTATAGTTTTATCAGATGTTTAACTTTCTCTGTCTAAATCCATTCCGCCCTTCTCTATTGAGTATCAATATCTTTCCATATTCTGTGCCTGCCCTTTCCTGATTGTAAATCCAACTCTCTAGTCTGTATCTGTTCTATACCTGCTTCTATATCTTTGTGTCATTATAAAGATGACTTGCCCTCCCTTATTTTCTCGTTACTATCCGATACTTCCCCTTTACCACTCCCTTGTCTTGTAATCAGCGTCCATTACTCTATTCCTTTTGTTTTCTTTTTTGTGGGAAGATAGACTGTTGTTAGACCATTCTTTACACTGATGTTGACTACGGATCACTCCGTTTACCTTATCAAGATAAAGGGCTAATGGCGGGTGTGACCGGTCAACAGAGGATGGTTACTCCTAGACACCTGACCCCACCTCTTGTGTATCCAAGGGTCCGTGTTTGCCCAACTCCTTATTTTGCATTTCTAATAGGAATAGTGAGATCGTTAACTGTTTGGTACCTTTACCTTTTTAATCTGAACCTGTCTCTTTTTTTTCCTTCTTTATTTCTTTACCTCTATCTTGTTTTATATACATATATTTATATTCCTCACTATTATTATTGTCCCTTTTCTCTGCCAGCGATTCTTCATCGGTCTGTTTCTCCTTTTCAATTGCCTAACCAACTCTCTCAATGCCTTTTTATACCCTTTTACTGATACTATACCAACAATGTTTATTTTATTACTTTATGAATTGTTTCGAGCCACCGTGTACGAATTTTGACGTCATGTTTGATGTTTTTTCTATTTCTTAGTAGAGGCCCAAACAACCGAGGAAGCCACTACAACAGACATTACTGGTAAGGATGTAACCACAACTGAACAACTGACAACACAATCAAACGATGGCACAACTATTAAAACAGCGTCACCTCCTGTAGATACAACTGCGACAAAAGAAGTGTGGGCGACTTCAACAACTGGTAATGTTACCACTGAAAGTTACTGTGAGCTTAAATATACCTCTTTTCTGTATCTGTCGTTCATTTTGTAGTTGCTTTGCCTACCCTATTAATCTCTTTTTTGTGTTTCGTTCTGTTTTCATTCTGTATTCCTCGCGTTGCTGTTTGTCGATTACCATCTCTCGTACTGTATAATCTTTTCTTTAGCCCTGGATCAGTCTTCTACCTCTCCGTCCCTTTATCTGCACCGCTATCCGACCTTTTCATGTCAATCTTATTCACTGTCCATTGTACTGTTTTTTCTCGACCGATGATTTTTTTTCCACTTTATCTATTTGCTTGGATCTCTCTCTCTCTCTCTCTCTCTCTCTCTCTCTCTCTCTCTCAATGTGTTGCAAGAAAAAAGCCAAGTTTTTCACTTTGTTTTCCCTGCCTCCATCCTTGTACGTGACCTCTCAAAATACTCCAATGACGTGCATATCATAAGAGCACTTATATCTGTTTGTGACTGTGACGTCATTATCAATACTTCCGTTTTATTTGTCAGCGGGGATCCCGGCACAATCTCCAACAGCGGAGGAGGCGTTTCCAACAGATATTACTAGCATGGTGTCAACAGATGGAAGCACAACTAAACGACTGACCACAGAATCAAGCGAAGGCGCAACTATGAACACAGAATCCACTCCTTCGGATAATGATGCACCAACAGAAGGATGGACAACTTTGACTGGGCCTTTTATTACGACTGAAGATACAGTTACTACAAAACATTCAATTCAGACAGAAATTTTGTCTAATTCTCCGTCTGGCACGGACTTGACGACCGTCCGAATCGGACAATCTACTGAAACAACTAAAGAAAATACGACCGTATCTTGTTCGACTGAAATGGATGAAACAAAAATCACGATTTTTACATCTCGTGGACAATATTCACGTGAGTCATTCTCAAAGAATATATGTCTTGTCCTTCTTAACTCTGAAAAATTACATTTTCAAACCTTCAATTGTTTTTGAAAAACCGTAATAGATAGCCTCGTAGGCTCGTTACATGTTCATGGTTATGACTGCAATGGTTGTATGATTTCAAATAGCTAGAAAATGATTTTTGACAATGTAAATTTTAAATGAATTGATATAATTTGTGGAATTCCGTGATAACTGCAACTTCGACTTTTACAGGAAAGCACGTCAGCTGGATAGAGGTGCCTTCACTGAGAGGTAGAGAATCAACGACCAATGATTCTGTTTTAAATATCGTTATCAACAGCAGAATCGGATGTTGCGCAGTATGTACAACATATACCGGATGTTGTTCGGTGTTGTATAATTCCTTTTCCGGGGCTTGTATAGGATTCTCACAAATTTACGAAAATTTACCAGACTCGGTGCTCAATACTGATTTTTCTTATTACATGCCTGTCTTTTTAAATTTGTAACAGAGATAATAAACGAAAGTGTACTTTATGACTTACTGTTATCTATTGAGAAGGGATGATGGATTAACCTGCCTTTTTTATGAGAGTGACGATTTCAATTTCAATATCATGAACTTTCCGTTCCCAAGTAAGTAAGTCTTCTCATACCTATGACGTTTTCATCTCACAACTTTCACGTGCCAGACTATGTTCCCTTTATGAACACTTTATTCAGAGAGCTATACTACTAGTCTCTAAACTTTGGCACTCGAACTGAAGCTTGGAATCGTACGAGAAAGTTTTATGGCCGGTATGTGTAACTTGATTCACTATATGGTACCCCTTTCGAGGATTTTTGTTACTATTCTTGAGCAGGACTATTTTCACATTTGCTAATCAGATCAAAAGCACGTAACACTGTCAAACAAAGTCGATATTTTACCGAACTTGTAGGGTTTAAATGGAACATTTTCGACGGTTGTGGCATGCCAACAGGGTACTCAGACTCCTCCCGTTCACCTGGTCCCGTACCATGAGGGAAGAAATTGTTTTGTGCGTTGTGACGTAATTATTAGACAACTTGTCATATTTATTTGGACTGATTTTCCATGATACTTGATATATTAATTGATTATCAACACATATCAGTTTTATCCCATTCATTCCATATAAAGTCCAACCTGCCTTAGTGACCCACTGAATTAACGGAAAACCTATCTTAGTGACCTGAATGTATGTTTCCAAAACAGTTTTTCTATATAAATCACCTGACAAATATGACCCTTTTTACTCCTTCCCTTGGATGGCCTCTTAAAACAGATTAGATTGTACGTGAGACTTTTTGTTAATTTTTGTCCGGGTTTCGGACTTTCTGTCTATCGGATGGGCAATAAAAATCAAGGGCTCGTGTCAAAGAAGGTGTTGGCACGTTACAGATCCGTTCCTGCTGTACGACCAGCAGTGCCGAGCATAGTCAAAATTTGTCGCCCATCACCGGTACACGGTGACGTCTCCGTATGAGTGAAATATTCTTGAGCGGGACGTTAAACAACATTATAACAACAACAGCAACCTCCATATCTCCATATGACTGACGGATTCTCGGACAAAATCGAGAAGTACAAAAACAGCAACACTATCGTTTCACGAAAGGCAGCACCGTAATTTTGGGATAGAAATAATTCCTCCATGTCACCTTATCCCTCCTCTGAATTTTTCAGAGGGCTGCGTTTGTCCAGTAGTCACTGAATTAGTAAATTGCCTACTGATTCTTTTGCGATTTTAACTTTGGTCTATATGATTTTTATATAGAACTTGTTTCTAGAACATACATTATGTTAGACTTTATATTCGTTACCTGTCATTGATTTCCTGATGGCATTAAGTTTTACAAATGTTAAACGATAATAATTTATCAATTTTTTTGATAATTTTGCTGAATCATGTTCGAACCATATAACATCTTCCCCAATGTTCCGAAACAGCTGCAGAATACTTGAGTGAATTGAAGAATATTTTTAAATTGAAACACAAAAGTGCAATCCCAGACAAATACCCGTTTCCATCTTTTACCGCAGTGCTCTGTGGCTAGAGGGAATATAACAGATCTAAGTTATGTATCTTGATACAACTTTAATAAATAAGAGAAGTTGAAAAACAATACTGATAAAAATGCGGACTACTGTCTAGTCGACAGTAAATGGAAAAATAATAAAAGCAGGAATATACATTTTTCTCGAGCGTGAATCAGAGAATATAAAATAAACTGAATTACAAGACATGTAAATGAACAGTAACTTGTTTTTACATCATGTGTACATTCGAGCGCCGATTTGTAAGTTGTGAGCCTCGTATTGAAGAAAGTACGCAAGGATGTTCTTTTCAAGTCCTACTTTTCTCTGACTACAGATGACCGTACACCCAAGGATAGGTGGCCTTTGGTCAGTTTATATCGACGAGGTATCAATCTAAAGTGAACAAGACAAAAGGATGGTCAAGGAGGGCCATGGTGCTGTTGATAATGAGAATCTGACTGAACGGTGTTAATAAACAAAACTTACATGAATACCTGTAGAAAATATTGTATGAATAAAACTTTTGAAATCAAAATATATTTACGTCTGAAGTTTCCCATTTGTTCTTAAAACAGAAATAACACTTTATACAATTCATTAAAATGCTTCATTGTAAATGTGTTTACAACTACTCCAAGCGATATATCCAGTCAACTCATTTATTTGTTTATCAACAAGATATCAATACTTTTAGAGTGTATTTTCAGAACATGAATTTCACGCCCTCTTGCGTTTTGGATTTTTGTCTCTTATCACAGCGATTGTAAAATGTCAGCTAAGACTGACGAAAGAAGTGATGCATTTAATTGTATTTAAAAATTCAAGAATTTACTTTGAAACTGCTGAATTAATATTTAAGTATACAAGTTAAAATATACAAAGTGTTGGTTTCTATTTGACTACAGATCGGAAGAGCAGTATCATACTGGGTATTCAATTGGACTGTTTTGCAAATAATGATTCAGTAATCATACAGTTTTCAGATAGAGTCAATGAGAACATAGATCATTTGTTTGCAGAGATGCAGAAATAAAATTGACGAAGTAACGAGGAATATCCATAAACTTTGTCCTAATAAATATAACAAGTTTAGACTAAAACCGGTCTCAACGTGGAAAACAATGCAAATCCCTAACGGGATGGGACCAGGTGTCCGGAAGGAGTCAGCGTCTTCTGTTGGCATGCCACGCCTGTCGTAAATGTTCCATGTAAACTCAACGAGTACGGTAAAAAGTCGATGCTGGTTGAAAAAGTCATGTGCTCATGATATTGATTGCAATAAGTAGGCACTGTACATGATCGTTACCAAGAATATAACCCAAAACCCTTGTAATGGGCCCATATAGTTTAACGAGTTGCCCTTATCGACCGTAAAACGTCCGTTGTGACGAAATCAAGTGTTCAACAACGCATTTCTGTGTGAATGGTTTGTTTTCGAGTCGTCTAGCTTCGCGGATAAAGCAAACATACCAGAAAGACTTTGGATGAACGGTCAGAAAAGTTAATCGACTTTTGTTTCATTCTTTCGAACGCACAGAAAGTCATGATAATACGGGAGAATGACCTTATGAAAATTAACAAGGCGACAGAAACGTATTCATATCATGACATTCTGTGGCCCCATGCATAAACCTGATAACCCACAAGAACACCAAAAGTGACTTTTTATAACTAGGCAATATGTTATTACAATCTATGTCATCTCTAGAGTTATGGACCTTTAAACTTTAGTGGCCGTGAAGCTACTGTCAGCATTAGACCCATATGACTTTATCAAAAATTACAATCATACTTGTATTTAAACTCTGTTCTACTTACATGTGGGTTATCAGCGTCTTACATGGAGCCTCAGTATTGTTTTTCACAATATTTCTTATCACACAAAGGCCGTCCCTGTCTTTCGGATGAGACAGTAAAAACCGAGGCCCCGTGTCACAGTAGGTGTTGGCACGTTAAAGAGCCCTCCCTGCTCTACGACCAGCAGTGTCGAGCATAAACAAAATTTGCAGCCCTTCACCGTCACACGGTGATGTCTCCATATGAGTTAAATATTCTTGAGTGGGACGTTAAACAACGATACAATAAAATATAATTCTATCACACAAAATGCCTGCAATACACACTGGAAACTTTTCAATACACGGGTTATTAAATCCATGAATTGAATCCCGTCTTTCTATTTTTCATTCAATACTATTACTGTATGTGAATTATTCCCAAATCCGAAACATGAGTGACAATATTGGTTCCCAAAGCTTGGAGCAGGAGATATGTACTCTTCTGAAGCACCTGCACTCACACCTTGTTTTTGTAGAGTTCGCAATTGTCATTGTTTAATTGTACGTGTTGTTCGGAACTTTATTGTTTGTAGTATTTACATTTCTCTTTTACATAGACAACGAGGATATGGGAGGATGAAACCGAGAAAGAAAAAGACAATTTAAAGATTTTTAAATAGTGTTATGGTTACATAAAGAGATTAGAATACTTGACTAAAGCCTGAACTAAAGGAAACTGCTATCAAAGTATTAGTTTCAATAAAATGATGATCCGAAACGAATCTTAATGAATAAACCATACATGCGGAAAATTGCATTACATATACAGTTGACGCCAATAATCCGGATACTGGATATTCGGACTAAATATTCTGGGAACAGACATTTAAATTTGTACAGGTCATTATAATGGTGTAGTTACGGTAATTCAGATTTATCATTCATCCGGAAGATTTGCGTGAGAACGAAGGCATCCGGGTTATTAAGGCTCCGCTGTACTTAGCCATTCATTTAAAGCGATTTCACCGTATACAGTTTTTCTTTTCGAGTTAATCCATTACAATTTTCGATTTTTTACACTACAGGTGCGAGTCAATTGCCGACTCGGCTATTCTCTTGATGCAATAGAAATTACATTTGATTGCATAACATTAAAACAATCAGTGGGTCGATTAATGGGATATTGTAGTATACGATTTTGTTGACAGACAAATGAAAAAAAAAACAGAAATAGTTTTACTATATAGATTCTTCTCGATCAATAAGAAAACGTTTGTTTATGTAGCATTTTTCATGGCTCAAGTTTTGATTATATTATGTGACCTACGTAAAAAGTAGGTCTACATATTTGAAATGAATACTCTATCAAACAAAACGTATATCATCACCAAATTAAAACATTTGATTATCTTTATTTCACGGGTGAAATTCACAAATAGATATTCAAAGGGGCATACGAATGCAATAAGTAATCAAAGTACTGAAAGTACTGAAAGCCGGGCTTACAAATACTTTTGGTTGTGATTTTGCGTGCTATATATTTGGTTCTGTAGTGGTTATCGTTTGTGCAGTTATTCAGGGATTGTTTCTTTTTTTGACTTGTTGGTATTGTTTTCATTTTTTTTTTT
>JACSZP010008522.1:0-20263 GCA_016161895.1 Pinna nobilis | reverse complement strand
CTTTCTTTTTTAATATGACACATTCATATAAATATGATACCAACTGGAATAACAAAGGTATTTCCCCCAATAAAAACCTTGACGGCTAATATTTCAGAAAATTGTAATAATATACTTTCATTTATTTCTCATTACAAGATACTACATCGCCATTANNTTTATTGTCTGTTTGGTTCATGTTGAATTTTGACAAATACAGTGGTCGTTATCCTTTGTGCTGTCTTTCGTTATGTGTGTGAACGCCTATAACACGGATATGAAACAACAATAGACACGTATTGAATCAATAAGGAAGATATTATATATACAAACATTGATAATAACAACGTGTATGGGCCTTTGATACTATTTCCTATTCTACACTACCATCACACCTAAATTCCCGGTGGTCATCACAAGTTCTATCTAATAACAAAACGCTTCCATAAATGCTGTTTATTGTAAAACATAAAGCAAATACGGTCACGCGTCGAACCGGATTTTGTAGTAAAACTCTTAATATGATTTGAGTATATTGTTGAAATTGTAACAAACGAATGTACCTTGAACCAATATGTGGTTAGGTTTTCGGAAAGAACGCAAAGCAAATATACTTTAATGTCTAATTACGGTACAATAGATTTATAAAAGAGGCTATATATTCTGTGCCATATAAGAAGTAAAATGGAGTTTACCAATTCAATCATTACGCGATTGTGTCAGATAATTACAAATTCCATGGTAAATACAAGTACATGTGTTGGTATGCACAGCATAATTATGTAAGGTCAATATGACGAGATTTAATCCATAAGCGTAAAACCTACAGCGGTTTGATAATATGAACATTTAATGGATGTAAATGTATATGACTATGTTCTATCTGTATCTATCTGTCTCTCTCTCCCTCATTCTGTCAATTTCCAAACAAGTAATTCCCCTTCAGCGTACAATTCCTTGTGTTGTTGATTGTCTATTAAAGTAAATGCTCTAGGAAATTCTATATTACTTTTTTGCTCTATTTTTTCAGACCCTATTGATGCTAATGATTAACACGTAAATGAACGATATAATATTCAGTAATAAGTCGTTTTGTTATGCCTTTCGACGTCTGTTATCACTCTGACGAACAATAAACCCACAACCCAAGCCCATATTAGACACATCTTGATTGTCTTCTTTGGCTTCTCTTACCGTCCGCACGTGTCACATTTCCCACTGTTTAAGAAATTAACTCCAAAATGAGTGCTGGTAGCAATATCCACTAGTAGTCAATAATTCAGCATCTCGACTAGAATGCATCACGTGCAATATTTGTGAAATTTGATTTCTGGTCATTACTAAATCGGAAGTGCTTACACAGAAGAAAGCTCATCGATATCGCAGTACTCCAAGCAAACATCAACAGTTAGTAGCCAAACTTCCGGCGAAGCAGACGTCAGCTAGCTATAATGGGAAATAGTGCCCGCTGTATTTCTAGTATCTAGTGATGATTATGGATATTATTTAACACTTTGCTTTGTAGATTTAGCAGCAGAAAAGAAATATACATATTGTTATCTTTGTTGTTTTTTTTAAATTGAGATAGTTCGCATTCAATATATAGAACGACTGCCAACAGGACGGATACTTTAAGTGGTCTTAAGGAAACTTTCAAAAGTTTGTACTCTACGTCGTTTGTTCGATGGCTCGACTTTGTGTTTTGAACAAATATAACTCAGGATTCATAGATTTACAGGGTGTATGAAGCAATCCCGAGTACCTAGAAGAAAAATAATACTATGGAGCTTAATTTTTGGTACACAACATTCGCAAAATTTTCGTTGTGTTTGCTTGGATTTCTCAGTACCGGTAAGTGGCCTTTTACAGTTCAAGTTTTTAAGACTATTTTTTCCTTTTTCTCGATTTAAAATGTTGCCATATTAGATATAACATTATTCTATGCTTGAGAAATGTCCCATCTTAACTACAGTAAGATATTAGACAAGTATTTTTTCAGGTAATTCAATAAGGCTTTAGTATTATGGTGTTCTACTACGAAAATGTAATTATTTTGTTTAAGTGTATAGATGTGAGTGCACTTCACTCAATTTATAGTTTGATTTCTGAACTTTGAAGTCAGACTAAATTTGTTTGAAGAAAGACGAAGTGCACGTGCCAGAGGAATAGATAAACTAATATAATACGCTTGTAGACGATAAAAAAAAGAATATAGAAACCGAGATTGAGACTTTTCAATTTACTCAAATTCGCAAATAGAGTAAAATCCGATAAAATTTCTTTATTTTAGGCTATATAGATGTGAACTATTGATATGTGGATTCTTTTCAGATTTATCTTGTCAAACCAAATTGCTACCCACATCTTCGCACAACAACTTGAGACACTCGTTTACATGTTATTTCTAAGCATTTTTATTCATACAGTACATACGACTTGCTCGTCATACGTCGTGGCTAATTAAGGACACGACGCTAAACCATTCAGTTTGTGGTGACGAGTGTAATGTGTTCACAATTTACGTGTTAGAAATTACAGTTCGGTATTTTTTCTGTAACTGTTATAGCCTGTTTATTAAATAGTTATCTGTCGGTAAATTATTTTGTGAGATGGTTTGAACAAACGAGAGAATAACAATCCGTTTCCGCTGCAAATGTCGTGCTGATTTTGCCACGATAATCATCATCAGTTTTAATAGCTGATAGATTTAATTAATAGATTTACTCGCCGTATGACAATTTTCTAAGGATCGCTTATTTGAACAATTACCATCCGCGTGCTCTTTCCCTCATTTTTTTTATTCCAGATAATGGGCACATGATTAAATGGATGCATGGCTCCCGATTACTATGAATAAATGATAATTTCGAACAACCATATTCTAAACTTGAAAATATGATGATGGAGAATGAAAATGATATTTAGCCAGACGTATCATACATAGTTGAATAAAAGAAAAGAAAGAATAATGGTCTTAAGCATCCGCATGTTAGAAATGGCCACCTGAGTTGACAAACGTTGATTATTTCTTTTCCTAAAGCCCAAAGCACATTCCTCATAATTAGATACTAACTTACAGGTTATTTGTTTTAATAAGATGAAGCTGTTCAACGTCTAGAATGACCGGTCGAAAAACATTGAGAAGCATTTTATGATGGACATAACGAGACATACTCAATTTGAACTGCATATTATGATCATTTATGAGATCACTTGTGAATAAATCAGGGAAGTTCTGCAAAAGTCACGTGCTGGTCAACACCGGGATTATTTCTACTTTTGCAAAAACTGGAAGCGATAATGCGGGAAGTAAGCGATTGTATGAACATAAATACATGCTCATGTCTAGTCTATTTATTTGCCAAACATGACATGTGTGATTCCCGAGATATTTGTACAGAATGAAGGCGTTCCCTGCTATTTTATACGGATATTTCATTTTAATTTCCTTCACATATGGTGTACATGTGCCTAAATTCTTGATTTTATGTCGAGAGATTGGCACGTGGAGGATACCAATTTTGAGGTATATGAAGAAAAAAAGAGCATATTGTAACACAATAAATATGTGTTCTGTAAATGATTACATGTTAATGTCTACAAGTTAAAGGCGCATGTAGTCTTTTATAATTAAAATTACCGCTACAATGGCCTAGTTGTCGAGAATCCATCCCATGCTTATATGTACGATGTAGGTTTGATATCGTGAAGAGAAAGGACAAGACGTTACAAATAGTAACAGATTTCGAAAGTGTAGAGATCAGAAGTCGGTCAGGTAGAACAGTAACACTTATGCTCCTTGTAATAGTTAGTGGCACAGATCGACTTTCTCTGCATAATAATTCTGACCGAGCATAGATATATTTGAAGTATTTAACATTCTATGGCAATTAAGTTTATGTTTTTGAGTAGGAAATTAATAAATAAAAAAAAAACAGGACGTGAAGATGCAAACATTTAAATGTTTCTTGTTTA
Source organism: Pinna nobilis (assembly GCA_016161895.1). Classification (NCBI taxonomy): domain Eukaryota; kingdom Metazoa; phylum Mollusca; class Bivalvia; order Pterioida; family Pinnidae; genus Pinna; species Pinna nobilis. The sequence goes on along the minus strand of JACSZP010008522.1, from coordinate 16,309 downwards.
TCTATGTATCATCTGACAAAGTGGCCTCGTGCCGACAATCATGAACATGTGGTTTGACTTCAATGTTTTCGTGTTTAGTTACTCTATCGTTCATTTTTACAGGTACCCAAACAAGGGAGTTTATCAAAATACCTTGTAATAATTTAAATAGTGTCACTGCAGCTTTTAAAACTACTTTAAGACCCTAAATATAGATGAGTTGTTAGAATGTGATACTTTAATATTATCACAATTCGAATATTTCTTTGATTCATTCTAATCATATTTTAAAGAGTTTGTAAATTTGCTTCTACCCGTATTGATTTTTCACTGCTGTGTCTTCTCAATCACATAAAGTTGAACCAAGCAGTGAGTGGGCATTTCATTAAATGACCTGTATAACAACAGGGTTTCGGCCAAAACATTTTCCTTCGATTTATTCGAAATTGCCTCGGTTGCTGTCTCTGCTGTTAAACACCACTTGTTCTGAATATTTAAAAGGAAACATAACCTATCAATATAATGCAATTGGCCCGACTTAAATCAAAAGCTCTTGGAGAGTATGCAGGAGATGCTTACTTCTGAAACTCGATTGACCAATTAATGAACTTTGGAACATTTACACTATATAGCTTTATAAAGATACATCGATTATAAACTTCAGATCGATTATATTCATGATGCATGTGCAATACCCCAACCGTGCTACCAGTATGTCTGGGGGCTATGAAGGAGGCACGGAATCAATTTCCTTTTACACAATGTACTTAGATTATTCAAATCATTTTCTATATATTTTTATTGTCAATTTTTATCTTGAAAAAAAAATCGAAATATAGTATATGTTTTGAAAAGTGATGATAGGTAAAATAACTTACATAGCCAGATTCGGACTATTGGTAACACGACGATAATTGCGCTCGAAGGAATGCGTCGCTTACCCTTCCGGAATACCTGAGCTCACCCTCGGTTATTGATGGGGCATGTTTTACTCTGTTTTTAGTTTTATACGTGTTGTTGGATTACTGTTATTATATTGTTTCGTTTTGTTTTGGTCATAGTGTTGTCTGTTTTTCGATTTTTGAGTTTTGAATGCTCCCGTCATATCTTCAAACAATCCCCTTTTTGTATGTATTTACATTTATATTATGGACAATGAGAAAATAACGAAGCATTCAGTCCTGGTTTTTATCAATCGCTATACTTGAGGAAACCACAGCTCATATTGCAATAAAAATACATTATGAAAGGTTCATGCCCAATACAAACTCACATGGTATAAAAAATTAGGTTAAAATTGAGATTATCTGCGTCAACGAATTTCAGTCTGATAATTCAATATCAAACTACTTCAACAAGAACTGCGTTCACACATGATTGAGTTTATTTTAGTATTCATACGCACGCAGTTGATAATAATATCAAGCCAAATTACCTTCTTAAACACTTAAATCTCCATGTAGAACTATTCTACTATTATTTGAATCAAATTTCTTATCACATCAGAAAATTGTAAAGGAATTCAACATGACACTTAATAAAGATTTACACAAAATACACAAAAAGTGGACCTCTGCAACCTCAGGGATGGGATCAGGTGTGACTGAGGAGTAAACACGTACAACCCTTTGACCGATTACATCCACCCTACTTCCATAGTAATTTCATATCAAATGATTGCAAAATAAATTCTGGTCAAAATTAATAAGGACGATTCAAATAAATTCTTGTCATTGTAAAATACGTTTTAAATTAAGAGAATTACGTATCTGTAGGCACAAACTTGTTACATGAACAAATCGATGGCTAAAATACTTGGAGACAACCATGCCAAACTCTAATTTGAAAGACAGTGGTGATAATTATACCAGCCCTTCATATTTGTTCAACAGAGATTATCTAGGGTTTCCGAATACGGAAGTGATATAGAAAGTTCGCTCGCCCTGTACTTCATTCGCTGCATCCATACTGTAAGTAAAACTGAAGAAGAACCGAAGGATGCTCGAAACTCCAAGTCTTCAAAATATGGCAGGTCTAGAAAAATGACGGTCTAAACGTGGAAAACGAATACAAATCCGTGACGGGATGGGACCAAATATCCGGAAGGAGTCAGCGCCCCCTGTTGTCATGACACACTCGTCGCAAATGTTCAAAGGAAACCCTACGAGTTCGGTAAAATGTCGATTTCGGTTGAAAAAAAACCATACTTTTAGTTTAAAGTAATAAATATAAGTGACAGAAGTATGATTTCGTTATCGGTTCGAATCCGGAATAGTGTTTTTTCTTAGAGTGTATACGTAGGTAGATTTGTCATTTTAATCGCGTTAGACCGTTGGTTTTTAATCTGAATGTATAAACAGAGTTTCTTCTCCACCACTGACGACTTTGAGCTTTCGTGGCACTGATATATTGAGATTAGATGTAGCAATCTCAAAACCGAACATGTGCGCTAAATTCAGTATGGTTTTGGTTCTTTTCGTTTATTATATAACTTTGTACGGCAATATGTTCTGATTCAGGAAGTTAATGCGCAAAGGCTTGTAGAATAATGTATAGATTATTGATAGTGATACTTAGACACATAGACCCATACCATACGTCCTGTAAATAATGGCTTTTATCAATCAAGTTCCTCAATAAGAGATAGACTATTGATTCAATCTTTACTTAAACATAGGTTTGTATGGCTGCTGCTTGACATCTTAAGTGTAATCGTGGTTATGAAAATTTCTTTGAGCGTGCACCGTTTTATACCGAGCGATGACTCTCATCATAAAGGTACTTTGGTCCAAGACACAAAATTAATTTGTTAATCAGAGATAAAGGCCACAAGCAAACAGATGTATATATCTTATCGCTTCTTTTATTTTGATATTATTGTAAGCTGCGCCCGACAATAATACTGTCGTGACTTTGTGAAGGCTGCTTTTTAAAAAAACCATCTTGGTATGACAGGCATGCTGGAAATAAAGGTAGCATAAGACACGTATATAATAGTAACGGCAGCAAAACGACACTAATAACTTTAACATAAAATTGTATTCAAAAAATCATAAAAACAACACTTATTCCACTAGTAAACTAACAATATATTAGAGCATAAGTAGAATTGACTAAAGGGAGACTCAAAGAGTTTTCCTGCTTTAAACAAACTATTTGTTCTATCCACAGTATGCCAATAAAGCCTTCAACATTAAATTGTATTAGCAGTAGTTAGTGAGTTGTACTGAAGTCTTGTTGTTGTTGTTATTTAACTTTCCGCTCAAAAATCTTTCACTCAGATGGAAAGGTTATAGATGCCGGACGACTGCTTCGTGGCAGTCGAAGCTCAATGATAAGCGGTAAAGCCTTCGTAACGTGAGGTATTGGGTTCATATTCGCGCTCCATTGCGGTTGGCTGTCCCTGCCCTTCGGATGAGAACATAAAACCAAAGTTACGAGTCACAGAAGATTGGCATGTCAAGGGAAACCCCCTTTTTATCGAAGATTTTCGTGTATATACTGTTCTCTCTACCCTTTTTGTTCTATTTATATTAGCTCTCTCTCTCTCTCTCTCTCTCTCTCTCTCTCTCTCTCTCTGTATCCCCTAGTGACAGAAACAGATTTTTTTATTTCACGGGTTGACGTCAGATTGTCAACTAAGGTGCATTCGTCTCTTTTCTATTTTGATTTATATGAATCATCTTAGGGTACAAAAATAATGATGCGTATTGTATCAAGCCTTACAAGTCGATAAATCAAACACGTGCCTCTCAAGTGTTGTAAGTTTCACCTACACAATACATTCCCTTTCAATTATCAGGAGCCGTATGAATTGTGGCACTTCTGATCCATTTAATACCAGCACTCCTCTGATAACTTTTTAGTGATGTTTTGCTGCCTTGTCCAGACTTTTGATATTGGTATTATTCAAGCTATTATGCAACATGACATTTTTTGTGAGATCAATCAATTTTGGATTGACTGTTACCATCATTCCTGCCAAATTTCAAAGATCTGAAGTAAAGCGATGCGTATGCCTTGTTTCTTTGTTATAAATAAGGTATTATTTTGCTTTTAATGTGGAATTTTGGCGTTAATTCTGTTGATCTGTTTCCTGCAAAGTCTGCAATAATGATCTGTTTACATAGGGCGCCTAATACGCCATGGTACATGATACCACTTCTAGATTTTCAGAAGTCCGTAATCGTCCAATATGAGTCAGATTTGCATATTATCGCTCAAATGCTTTATAAGTATGTGTTATCTATACCTATAAATTGCGATTTTGCTCAAATTCTTTTTATCTCTATTTTTGCGACATAAGCTTAAAGCTACAGCTGGGTCCGAACACTATGATCCATAGTTTGGACTCCATTCTACGCAGGAAAAAATATTTAATGTGCCAGGCGGAACATGTACGCAGGTTCTCTGTATTATTCTCATCTAAAGGATAATGCCATTCCCGGGTCATAAATCCTAAACCCCCATCTTACGTCCATCGATCTAGCTTTTACAGGTTTCGAGACGTCCTCAAAAGTAAGACTCCTTCATACAATGTATATAGTAAAGACTACTGTTTTCAAATGAATCAGATCTGCATTTTTTTTTACTGGTGTTCTGTTGTTTAAAGCCCTCAAACCAATAATATTTAATGTCCATGCTGACAAAGAACCTCAAACTTTACCGCGTGCTCGACACTTGGACAAATATATCAGTGAGGATTCTTTGACGTGAAGACTCTTATTGTAACAACATACCTCGAGTTTTACTGTCTCTTCGGAAGATAAGGAATAACCAATAGCGTTCGTCGCAACTCGAAACCACAACCTTGCAGATTGAAGATGATTCACATATACCAACAGTTAAAAGAATCAAGAGCCAACATAAAAATAATGAATATTGGTAAACTAGGACCTCTGAAAACCAAGAAGTGAGATCGTGTACCATGAAGGAGTAAGCTTCCCCCGGCTGACCAATCATACATGGCGCGAGTCCACAGTCAAGTTCATGTGAAATTTTTGACGGACGAATTTTTGTCAAAATCAATAAAGATGACTTCCGAATTATTAATACATGTATGTAGTTAAGGCGAATAATATCACGTTAAATTCTTATTTATGTTGTAACTGGGTAACCGAAGTACAATATATAATTTAGACGTAAATATCGCCCGTTCTGTCTGCTGGACTAATCAAGTCTCCTTGTACATGAAACCTACGCTCTTATCGGCAACTACCGTGATAAAGTAATTCTAAATTTAATGTTGCTTTCACTCATATCAGAATATTTGGTTCCTTGTTCAATTGGAAAGGGAAACGGTATAGTCGCGAGAGGATACTAAAGCGACATGAATCACGCAATTGGCGATAATGGAAAAATGCGACTTTTTAGGCTGAGATGTATTTTGTTTATGAAATAGAGTAAATCTCGTGAGGATATTTACATTTCCAATTGTTCAATTACTCTGGTTACATTCTTGAGATTTTGTATTATAGGTCGAAGAGCATTATAGGGCCGGATAGTTATGTCCGAAGGATGTTAATTCTTATTTAAACCGGGTCGAATACTTTTACGCTTTGGTTCATTAGTTGGAACTTTCTTATTTTTAGTTTGAGTAAACAGATTTGATTTTTATTCGATTGTATATTATAATATCCATTGCATCCGTAAGATGAGTCAATGCGTTGGTTTTACTTTGTTGTGTGAGGGTCACGAATCAAAGTTTATACAATCTCTTCACCACAGTTATACGGGGCAGTTAATAGGATAGTGTCATTGGCATTAGCTAGACGAGGTAATACATTGACTTCAATCGTTACTTCACTAAAACGAGTCTATGTATAGGATTAAGTTCTTTGCGTCAGCAAAATGCGTCATTGTTTAGATTTCCAGGAGTGAATGATACGAGACAATAAATAGGATTCAGCTGCTAGAGTTAGAGACGAGTCAAATAAAAAAGGTTCTTTATTAACCTTCCTATCTTAAACAAGAGTTCCCATGTTAGCAATATGAGGTATTGTTGATTATGTAAAATCTAGACTTCTGTATGTCTGCAAAGGGGATTTATTACCTTCAGTTACTTATTTAGTAAATAAGTCGATACTAGAGTTGAAATAAATTAAGAGAGTAGAGTTAATGAAGACGAGTTAATGCACAGGATATAGATCTAGGCAAAAACGTTAATGCATAGGACACATACATGACGTCACAAACAAATGCAAATAATGGGGTTATTGAGGGCAATGTATAAGATTTGTATTCAGGCGTCTAAACTAAACGTTTAGGGTAAATTTACATGCGTCATCAAAGCAACGAAAAAAAAAATGCATAAATCATTTGCAAAGGTTTTTGGTGTTAGCGAATAAGTTCATATGTTAGATATACGTAAGTCCATAAGACAAGGAAGGTCAGGCCAATGCATAGTGTAGAATACATGACGTCAGCTAGACAGTGAAATGCATTAAGTAGATATTCTGGAATTTGCTGTACATGCAACATACATAAGAAATGGATTACATTTTGAAATGACCAAGCAAATGAATAATCAAACGATCCGGGGAAAATCGGACATAAAACACTATCATTAATAGGGATTACTCTTTCCAGAATTTAACGTGTCTTTATGCATTTTTAGTAATGACCTTAAAGAAAATGTTAAACTGTTTTACGAGATCCACAAAAGTCCCTGCAAATAAATCTGAACAATAGAGCACAACACATTAAATATCTGCTATACAAATGGGAATTTGTGCAAACCATTTATGAGCTATTATCATTCCGTTGAGCAACTAACGGCAGGGAAATGGCTCATAATACTGATATGATATTATTATCTTGGTTGAATCACTTGTTTCTAATGGCGGAGTCACACCGGGACGAAATGCACGTCTTTATTTTAAAAAGTGCAAAGAAAAGCATGTTGTTGTCTCTCGGAGAATAAAGAAAATGACGTGCAAAAAAGCCATTCAGGTCGATTCTAAATGTCTCTCTTTCAATTTAAAACAAATGGTTCAGTAGATTTTTGTTTCACCAGAAAAATGTATTTTATTGCACAGAAAATGTTAATGTGAATATGAATCACCCCCAAAAAGAACGTTTTGCACTTGTCGAGGTAGACTGTCTTTGGATATTTGAGAAATGTTACTTATGACTGCGCAATAGAAAATGTAATTCTAGAAGGTAAAAATGACAAATGAATATGCAAATATATAAATATTGGAAAATATATATGATCTGGAAAAACATTTATGATATATACGCACATGTATAATTAATGGTGTGTAGAGCTACACCGACAGTTGCTGACATCTCGAAATTATCTTGAGTTGGACGTTTCACAATAATTCAATCAAGCAACATGCTTATTAGTACTCTATATCTATTTATAAATTTTCGATAGTACGGATCAAAGTTTTTTAAAGTCATTCAAATGTCTTTTTGTGTAGTTTTGAAGAATTTCAGGCTACTTGTCGAAAATCTTATTTATACCGTGGGTTGCATATTGTTATAAAGGTAAAGTAACGACTGCTGTTTATACGGATAAGGACCAACGAACTTCCACAAGGAAACTGACAAAGTTATCAAAATTATAAGAATCATTAAAACTTTCATCCCTTTGAGGATAGATATATAATTATTTTTCGAATTGTCGTTTCCTTCAAGTTAATTTCGGATTCCCTTGCTTTATAGTATTTTAAAATCCACATTATTGATATCACAATTATTAACCTTTGTCGACGTGAATTCGGAGTTTCTATAGAAGCATGAATCACGATATTAAGCACGGCGTTATCAATATCAGTCATTATAATATCAAAATTGTCAAAATACTTAACCTAGATTTTCCACTCGATGAGGTACTCTTGCATAAATATATACACGCGCATTCGTTCCTATCAACCCACTAACTGGTATAATGGGCATTGCACTCGGAAGTAGTTACACTGTTATTTAAATCCATCCGCTTCTCACCTGTGGTTCGAATCCACTTTCAATGATTTATAAATGTCCTAGTTATTTTACCAAGTTATTACCCTACTGCAGGTGCGACTTCACCATGATAAATGTTCGGTCACTATAGCATACCAGTGTAATATTACTGTTATTATTGTATTAATATTCTTAATGATATCCCTCTTATCATCCTAGTGGTATGATTTTCTGAGCCTAGCGTTAAATAGCAATACAACAACAACAATAGAGATTCGATTTGTACAGGTGTACCATTTACACATATATATTTTAAATGAAAGTTTTAGAAATCTTGAAAATAAAACATTGAACTAACATATATCCAGAGCGATCAGTTTCACGTTTGTTTTAAGTTTATAAAAAATTATACTTCAGAAAACGTTCGCGTCATTTTCGTCATTTACAGATTTATATATTATTTTGATAAATTGAAGCGTCACGAGATATTCGAGGTAATATAATTCTATCAATAAAGCATATGGCAGATAGTCATGCAATTGTCTAAATCAAAACACAGAACTCAGACTAGGGTCGGTCTCTGTTGGAGGCAGATCCTATAAGTTTCCACCTGACTGGTTTGCATTATCACCGAGTGGAGACATTTTCTCGAGCGAATGCTCTTGTTGAATATAAAGATATTAATCGACCATTACCGATCAACCCTATTTGCACAGTGCACTCAAACTCAAAATAAGACACGACACAGGAATCTATCGTAAATTTAATGGAAATCACAACATAGTAATTAAAACAATTGTCCTCAGTACTCTGAATCGTTTACTGAACCTATAATAAAAAGGAAATAAAAATCTGCAGAATAGAGTTCGGTAATTCTCCATGTAGTATTTGAGATGACAGATTCTTCTTAATATCAGCATATCTGATACAAGATCCGACGCTAAACTCTCTGATCAGAAATCTCAGCAAAATCGTCCGTATCATTACTTCTACAGAATAATTTTGAATCATTTGTAGCCCTGTCCTTGGAGTAAACGCCGAAGAACCGTATATAAATTCCACCTCTATTAAAAAGACAACCTGCTATTTAAGGCCATTGAAATTCAGACGCGTGTCATTATTTAGAACCGTATATTGCATTAGCAAACTGTATCCGCACAAGTGTAGGTGCATTTATACCGAATCCATTTTTAAGATCACTCTCTGATTCAGATGAAATACATAACACAATGTGTATGTTGTATGTATATCTTACATACACAGTCAAACCACCTTACATAAAGGAAATATCATTACAAAAAGCTTTATAGCTGTCCCGGAAGTACCATTTGTGTACCAACAACCTCTGAATAAAGGCCATTTCCATGTAAAGACGGATTTTCTTGCGTCCCTCAGGAGGTCAATAAATTCAGGTTTCACTGTACATTTTCTGTGGTATATACGCGTTGTAAAATGTTGTTGAAGGGTTTCATAAACAGTGTTTCATTGTCGATGAATATAGCCCCGTAATGTATCTGTTTTAGAGAACTGGGATATCAAAGAAATGCTGATAACATATTGTCTCTATGATAAAGCTTCCTGCTTTGAAATATTACTATAATTGTAAAACAAGCGATAGGAAGACATAAGTAAGATATCAGTATATGAAATAAAAAATTATAATGTTAGTGTTCGAGTCAAACAATGGCCACTTTCATGAAACACATACATGTATTGAAATTAAAATGCCTTCAGTGTTCTATAAATAAACGCTTTATAGTATGCCTCATTTACTGATATTTTATCTATGGTAGAATGTTTCGATTTCAGTGCTTGTCATTTCTGCTGGTAATGCGTATTTGCATCTGCAGTTATTGATATTTAGTATAATAATAGTAAATTGAGACATTTTCACGGCGTCATTTAGGAATCATATGCCAAAATATAGCCTTTGATCTGTGTTCGTGCAGCTTTTTTACATTCGTTTGCTGTATGTATATGTTGATGTGTTATATATATACCAATGGTAAATACAGCTGGAATTATCTAGTGCCTACTAGCAATGTATCATATTGTTTATATTACCAAGTACCTACACAAATTAGCGTACATATCATTTGCTCCCTCGCATGTCGTAACGTCAATGTTCTCACTAATGTATGGATAAAAGACGTTTCTTTAAACATTTCGAGTATATCATGACGGCATTTAGGCCCCAGCAGTAAAGGAAATGATGCCGATGCTGAGGACTTTGCCCTATACAGCAAGTGTTATGCAACATACCATGCTAAACCTAGGCAGCAAACCCCTATGATTAAGTGTCTCAAGGAAAGTGCAGGACAAACCAGAAATGTGACTGCTAAGTCGAGCACTGTATCATGAAACCACAACCTACGCTCTCATAATTCGATTTCGGTTTGTAATTCAGGTTGTAACAAAGGTATTTAAATCATTTTATTAGTTTTATACTACCCTAACATAAGGATTAACTAGAGGATAGGAACCGTGCAAATTGGCGATGTAATGTTTCTCGTATGTGTCAAATCAACTCTTTGATACATTTTGTAGTCTTATGAGGGTAACAGGAAACATGTAATCGGCATTATATATAAGAAAACAGGACATCAAATGCTGTTATTTTGTTGTGAGTTCCCCCCATGAGACATATCATCACATGATTAAAACTTAAAGGAAAAAGTCTGGAGTACTATTCAAATTATCTGGGAAATATTCAAACGCTAATGTTGGAATTTTAATGACGAAGCTGAAAATGCAAAAGTACTTTCAAAATAGAACTTATAACGTAAAGTCTACCTATTAAACACTACAAATGGGCGTCACCGACAATAAACATGAGGTAAGTGGTCGGCATATAAAATGCTATGTGAAATCAATTTCTCATTTGGACGTTGCATAACAAAGCAGGTGGGACTGTTTTCCAAAGTTAGCNNTCCAAAGTTAGCAAAGGGTATAGCATTACCACAAACGTAAAGCATTTATTTTATGATGAAAAAGAATGAAATTCGCCCTCTAGTACAGTATTGTGCCATAAGTTTATGAACAAATGCCATTTTTACTATATATCTATAGTAAATTTATGTTTTTATAAACTGCTCTAATTTTATTACTATTCAACTGATTTCGATGAAACCCTTCGTTGAAAATTCATAAATAACTCAAGAATATTGACACAGGCACAATGCTGTAGGTGAAGACACCTAGATATATTCGTTTAATAACGTTGAAATGTGGTATATCTTGATAACAATACTGATATACAGATACACGCGTAGTTATCAAACGAGAACAGTCCCACCTTCCTGCATACTTCACCAGCTAATCGCGTTTTCACGCTGAAGAGTTCTACAAAGGGAAAGTATCTCAAAACCGACGTATTGCTTTATTATAGGTATTCTTAGATTTGTACCACTCTATTACGTACCTGATGGTTTCTTGTATCGCTCCGTAGACAATTACATGTTTGATTGACCCAGTGATGAGTCTTGCTTACTGAAATTCAGGCGGTAGATCGGAATGGTGATTTAATTGTACAACCCATATCTGCCATCTCTAAATGCGGGCTTTGACACATGTGAGGTGTTAATTGAAAAATTGACGCCGGATGGGATAAATTATCTCAATTACGAATCCATTACATGTCTGAGACATTCGGACAAATTTTGGTATCATGTATAGACCATGGGATGATTATGTAAAATTAACTGTCAAACAAAATGTCTTTTTTTTCTTATACATGTAGTTTCAAGTTTACTAGATGTGTTATGTGAATGCGCGATTTCGCTGGTTTTTCCTTGACGTGATGACGTCTAAATTCATTTGTTTACTTTTCCAGGTGAATGCGCGAAAGAGGAGCCATTGCCTGATATCGGAGGTAGCATACATGCGCACAAGACAGCAAAAGGCGCACAAAGCACTAGCGCACAAATTGCTATTGGTCATCATATCATCTGAAAAATGAATATAATAATTCATTTAAAGTTCCTTGACTGATGTATTTAATCTAATTGGTCACATTTAGGAAAATTAACATTTTCAAAAGCTAGTATTTTTTCAGATGAGATGTTTTACGCCATATTTCTTAATCAGCAAAAGTATCAGCGCACATTTTGGTACGCGCATGCTCAATTACACTTACTTGCACTTTCAGCGCACTTTTAAGGCCAAAAGGGATGATATTATCACGGTAAATGGCACATACCTCGTAGTAATTAATTATTGTGTTTTATATAAGCATGAATATGCATCGAAACTACAATAGGAATATTGATGTTCAGTCATTCATAGATTTTTTTTCGGCAGTATTTCTATACATTTTAGTTTATGTGAATGTTGTTTAATTTTCAAACATTCAGATTTTCCAATTTTTATTTCAATTATTTTTTTCAATATTGCTAGAATAATGTCTTTTTGCAAATCGACAGTTGACATGCTCCTCTCCATGCCGTGATACACAAAGGTCTAATAAAACCTGACTGAGAGTTCATAACCCATAACCTTGATAAGAACGTCAGTAACTGTAACATTCTTACGCTGACAACAGTGGCCTTCAATTTCCGAGGCTCGAAAATTGAGAGGCCTTTTGGTCAGGTTATGTGATTTGACCTCTTAAAAAAGGCTTTTGGATATTTGTGTTACACAGCATTTGTAAAAAAATCATTGAGGATTAAATTTTGTTCAGATTTCATTATGACGACACGGGAAAGCATTGAGATACAAAGGTATACATATGTACATTAAATTGTCATCAGTTGTCGTTTCATGGTTGGTATCGTCATCTGGGTCAGAGAAAAGAGAAGTCGTTTTCGTTAAGGAGGACCCCCTCTAAAACAACTAATTGCTCTGTGGAAGACGATGTACAATGACTTGAAAGGAAATTATTGCCCCTTTTCTCTGTTCCGTAGTACAGAAACTGTTCATCTTTCCCACAGAATTATATCAGCAAATACTGTGCGTGTTCTTTATTTAGCAGAGTTCTAATATAAGCCTTATTTTGCAGCTCTAGTATTATGTTTATCACATCGCCATTACGTCTGGTTAATTGCCAGTATGGTTACTTACCTGTACGTTACATCCATTATCACTAACATGTTATGTTCTTGTCCGTATGCAATTACTACTAATCAGAAAAACAAAAACGAGTAGTGCAAATCTTGCAGCAGTTTATCCTCGCCGGTTTAGAAATTATTTTGAGCCAAATAAAGACAATTATACTAATGATAATTTTTACAACAACAGGAAGAACTAAAAATGAGATAACACAAACCAACTAAAATCAGGGGTGAGAGAAGGTGCTCAGGAAGGGTAAGGAACTTCTGTACATGCGGTAACCGTCGTGTCAGTTGTTGTTGCTTTAGTGTTACTTAACGTCCCGCTCAAGAAATTTCATTCATATGGGGACGTCGACGTGTGCCGGTGAAGGGCAACAGATTTTGCCTATGCTCGGCACTTATGGCCGTAGCGCAGGGAGGGCTCTTTAACGTGCCAACACCTACTGTGACACGGGACCTCCATTTTTACTGTCTCATCCGGAGGACAAGGACGGCCAACCGCAAAGTGGCACTGCGCGGATTAGAACCCGGGACCCTTGGATTCTAAGTCGAACACATTAACAACTAGGTCCCATCGTGTAAGTCATGTATTCTGTATTGAATTATAGTCGGTAATAGCCGTAAAAGACAGCAGAAGGTTGGGATAAGGTAAACGACAAGGGGAACATATCCCGCAGAATCTCTGACACCTATGTAACGTACATATATAATTCATACAAACCATATACAATCTATGTATTTCCGATGCAATTAATATAGACAAATCGCTGAAAAGAAATGTGATGCAAAATTTCAATCGAAGCAAATAAAGCATTTATGTTCCTGAGTATTGGACTTCCAGGTAGGGGTCTGTGTTTAAAACCCAATTGGAATGATCAAGAAGTGATATGGGATATTCTGCGCCAATCCCTCATTGTTTCCCTTTAAATGTAACAAGTATCAAGTGTTGATCTGTTGATTTTATGTACAATATAGGACTAGGCATCGTATAGATACATTACCCTTCCCTTATCATGGAGGAAGATTATGGCCGAAGAAATAAACATTGAAAGTTGAAAGACTTTGAGGTTTGCCAAATTTCTTTTACAATTTACTTCTTTTGAAGTTATAGTATACATGTGTAGAGGTGAGATATGACATTGTATCCCTTCCCTCCCCTGCATTCCTATAGCAGGGATAGATTCATCTAGGATGTAATAGTTAAACTGAACCCGATCTCACTAGAGAGTTTAGTGGAGTTCGTATTACTCTATACATGTTTGACTTTATACGCCTTGTTGTTTGGATTGCTGATTTTGGTTTTGTGTCTTTTTGTTTTGGCCATAATGTTGTCTGTTTTTTATTTTTGAATGTCCCTAGGTATCTTCAAACATCATCCTTTCATTAATGCACCATTATGATCAGTAGCGTAACTTATAAGTATACCTGCAAGATGGAGAAGTATTCAATTTTTATTAATCACCTTCTTCTGAGAGTTGTCAGGCCTTCTTTGAGGTATAGACAAGACTCCTACATCATGGAATAATATTTTCTTTATTTCTGCATTTTCAGGATCCTGAAACTTGATTACAAATGTCTTGCCACTTTACAATTCTTGTAGGTACATCTTTAGACATTGGCTATTATTGGTTTGCCGTCAATTCATTTTGCAGTAACTTCGGTATATATATAATTTAGGACTCTACAGTCACTTCTGCCGTGAAAAGCACGAGTACATAAATGACCAGTTGGCTTTATTCTACAATCCATCACTGATTCTTCAGTTTAGCTTCTGTCAGGTTTATGTTGTCAGCCAAATAATTTCCTGTCGGTGATCATAAAAAGCACTACCAGACTAATGACTAAGAGCCAAAACAAACTGAAAAAAACAGACTGAAATAAGAATAGAATGCATGAAACAAAAAGCTTGTTCTGAAGTTTTAAAAGATTTGTCTCAAATAAGCAAATGGTTATACATTCATGATCAAGTTTGGTGTAAGTAAACATGCTGGTCCCCAGCGCAGACTATTTGTCCTGAGTCCCGAGGGATATGTTCCCCTTGTCGCATACCCATTCCCGACCCCCTTTTTTACGTTTATGAACATCACCAATTGTGACACGACGGATGTCGCGCCCGGAGCAGGAGTTGCTAACCCTTCCGGCAGAGCACCTGATCTCACCCCTGGTCTTTGGTGGTGTTCATGTACTCTATTTTTCGGTTATACACGTCGTGTTTTGTTGATAGCTGTTTTTGTTATTGTCTTTCTTTGATTTGGTCATAGTTCCGTCTGCCTTTGGATTTTTGAATTATTGATTGCCCCCTTGGTACCTTCTACTGTCAACTTTTAAATACATCGCCAATGTCCTTTCCCTGAGATAGTATCATCCATAAGAAAGTGTTAATTAGGTTTCAGTTAATCAAAAGGACATGTTTCAACAATGAAAATTAAAAATGCGTTTGCTTTTATTTAATGGATGCTTTAGTGTCCCTTCAAGAAAATAATATGATATTAAGAATTGACTTTTTCCTATAATTTTTATGTCCAATGACTCGCCCCTCTTTGTGTTACAGACAAAAGGAAATCCTGGATCCGCGCATGTATTGTCTTGTCTTAGACTGATGTTCCCGGAAAGAAAGGTTCTTAAAAATGTAATAAGAGACATTCTTGTTGATATGAAAATCATAAAAAAAAATTCAGCATCTACAAAGGGCGAGTCTTCAAGGAAAAAAATAACTAAGATTGTATGCAACAGTTATACATAAGTATAAGCAATTTTGAAACCTTTTCAGAAGGAAATGATGCGTTTCAGAAATTCTTCAAACAAGACAGCGTATATTATATATAATATATATAGCCTATAGAGTATTTTATGAAAAGTAGAGCTGAGCCACCGATTATTTATGTGCGTACGCGTGTTATACGCTATATCTAATTTACAGTCAGAAAATAAATTTCAGTGTTATTAAAATTGAATATAAAGACACTTTGTCTGAGTTTTGCTGTAAGAAAATAAATTATTCAATATGTTACTTAGATTCATTGTCAATTATAGCCATGAAAATATGAGCGTATTCTCTAGAACACATCAAATCTCGCGCATAGCTGTGAGCGCGACTGACTCTGTCGTGCCAATACTAATCTAACTATACAAGCAAGTTGCCTCACTTCTGCCTAGCTGTATCACGTCTAGTTCTTGGAATCGTAAATGTCAAATTTCTGGATATGGTTTTCAATCTCTGAAATCAATTTACACACATTTTTTTGTAGAATGTAATAAAAAACAATTGCTCATATTTCTTATGTTACTGCTAAAGGATCTTGTCTTACTAACAGGGGCTTCATACACGCTAAAAAGGAAGCGAAGTTGTCAAATTGATAGAAGATTCAATA
>JACSZP010008519.1:0-11012 GCA_016161895.1 Pinna nobilis | reverse complement strand
AGGGCTACAAATTTTGCCTGTGCCCGGCACTGCTGGCCGTAGAGCAGGGTGGGTTCTTTAACGTGCCAACACCTACTGTGACACAGGACCTCGGTTTTTACTGTCTCATCTGAAAGACAGGGACCGCCAACCGCGGAGTGGTGCTGTGGGAATCGAACCCCGGACCCCTCGGCTCGAAGTCGACCACGCTAACCACTCGGCCACGGAGGCCCCACACATACAGTCTAACCTGCCGTAGCGATCCATTGAATTAAATGATCACCTGTCTTATGTGACCTTACTCTGTGGTTCTCAAAATGACTTTTTCCTATGTACATCACCTGAATTAAGAGACCACCTGTCATATGTGACATTTTTGCTCCTTCCCTTGGAGGGTCTCTTTAAACAGGTTAGACTGCATGTCATTACTTTTGACCTCCATCATAAGGTATAGGCATTAATATATCATGTGTTCTGTTTCCAGAGTTTTTTTCCCTTGTCTAATAAGATCCTACTCTTTCATGCAAACTTAGGTTTTAGAAAATTAAAGAATTATTTCACTTTTCACACTAAGATATTGTTTTCTGATCTGTGATTTAATGAATTCAGCGTGTAGCTCTTTTTTCTTTTTCAGCTAGCAAAGAAGGGAATGAGCATAGTTTTAATCAGCCGCTCCAAGGACAAACTCGAAAATGTTTCACGAGAAATAGGTATACACTTTAGATATCTTGGAACAAAGTATCTGAAACGAAATCTACTTTTGTACTTAATTTGAAACCTGAGAAATCATAGCTTGCATAACCATAGTATTCATCTCTGACCATCTCTGCCCAACCTTTCCAGTAACCAGGTCAATTGATACAAGAGCCCCGGCTTTGCAATTCCCAGCATTATCAGTCAAATGTCTTCCTCTCTTTTCATTACTTCTAAATTTTCCTAGAACCTGGAGAAATAAATATAACATTTCTGGAAATCTGTCTCACTGCCAAGCTCCCTGATCTTTCTGATAAAACATTTAGGAATGGTTGAACAGGAATCATAGGCTACTTGTATATCCAGAAGCCCAATGTTATGATGTCCTATGAATGTTATAGAATAAAATTCGTGAAAGTGTTATCTTTTGAATAATTTTTATTTGAGCAGAGTGATAAGCAGAGCTACAACGAGTCAGCAACTCTCTGATTCTCCAGAACCTGCAAGTCAATTCTATTTATGTAGAGTATAGTAGAGAGATATTTTGATATCAAAGCCAGTTTTCAGTCAGCAGTTTTCACAAAATCAAATTCTTGAGCTTTCAATCTTCTCTCGTTCACAGAATCTAAATTTGGAGTGGAGACCAAGTATGTTGTGGCAGACTTCAGCAAAGGTCAGGGAATCTATGCAGGTATTAGACAGCAGCTGGAGGGACTAGACATAGGAGTGCTAGGTAGGTCATGATACAAATACTATGGTTCATGTTTTAAGCATGAAATCTTTTCAAAAAGAGTCGTCATGGCTCAGTGTTACCATATTTGCCATCAGATTGTGTGGTTGTAGATTTTAGCCCATTCATTGGTTTTTCTGTCATTCAGAATACGCAGTAACAACTGAGGTCCATATTACAGTAGGTGTCAGCTTATTGTAGATCCCTTTCATGCTCAATGGCCTAAGGTGCCAAGGATAGACCAAATTATGTGGCCCTTCATTGGCATTTGGTGTTGTCTCCGTATAAGTGAAAGATTCTTGAATATGACATTAAACAACAATACAACATATGTCTTATGGTTGCTTATAACATATCAGAATGATATGAGAAAATTGTCAGTTAACCCATTTTCCCCTAAAGATTTATTTGGATTTGCCTTTATTATTAGTTTAAGGAAGATTCCATTAGATTTTAGGGGTAAATGAGCTAATGGTCCAAAGCGTGATAAATTGCTATCAGACTTTAACCTTTTCAACCCCCAGTATGAGAATGGTATGTTCTTTTCTTGTGTCTTGGACCAGTTCATTTCGGTCTGTGGTGTTGAAAGGTTTAAGGGTAGTGATGTGTCTGGTTCAAACTGCGCCTGATATATCTATGACAAAAGTTTATTAATGACCAGTGGCCAGCACTTGAGTACATGATTAACAGACAAAATAATCATACAGACGAACCTGTTTTAAGAGACCATCCAAGGGAAGGAGCAAAAAGGGTGACAGGTGGTCTCTTAATTCAGGTGATTTTTATAGGAAAAAACATTTTGGGAACCACTCATTTAGGTCACATAAGAGAGGTTTTCCTTTAATTCAGTGGGTCGCTAAGGCCAGTTAGACTGTATTTTTATATCACTGCAAATTGAGCTTGGGTTTCTTTCCTGACTGGAGTTTGATTTTCTCTTCCAGTAAATAATGTCGGCCTTGGATACAAGTATCCAGAGTATTTCCTGGAGGTTGAGGATAGGGAACAGGTAAGAATGACATCCAAGGGTGGAACCGGAAATAACATGAACAAATTACAGACCTACAAAAAAAATCGTCTATCGATCAAAATTCAAATGCAGAAACATTTTTATATTTCAATCAAAATGCAAGAAAATTTGAGACTCCTTCTTGACCTTATTTCAATAATTGGAGCATTGTTGCCATTTCAAGGTTTCACATCCTAACAATATTCCTAACATACAATATGCTCAGATTGTAAATAGCAACCAACCCCTCCCCATTTTTGGGTTGTTTTTTTTTTTGCATTTTTACATTAATCTAAAAAGTGACCAAGGCAAAGTAAATAAACTATTTAAATTAATGTAAAATTATCACATCTAGTGAAATATTTTGGAGGACAGCACAAAAAGAAGCTTCATGCAAGTTTGCTCAACTGTGTTCCTCTCTCACTCTCTTTTTCTCTCACTCCATCTCTTCCTCTCTGTGTGCATCTGCTTATCATATTATTAAAAGGGAATGTTTCTTGTTAATTTTTCAGTTTTTCCAAGATTTGGTCAGCATAAACATCACTTCCATGATAATGGTAAGTTAAGTTTTCCTCGAGCTTATCAAGGGGTATTTTGCTTGTCACAACCCCCTGTGTTAGATTCAGCTGTTCTATTTACCTCTTTACTCTTAACAACGATATTTTTGTCTTAAATGAACATAGTTTATAGGCGGAATATTGTATGATGATTTAGACTTTTATACATACTTAGTTAACTTTCAGAACAACCTATAAGGTAAAAGGTACAGTAACGGGCCAAGAGTCAGTCATTTAATGTTATTTTCCCATTGCTTTCTATGATAAATGAATTTTTTAGCAGTAACCGTCACAGATAAATGCTTTCTTTGAATCATTCAAAATTTCACATGTTTTACATGATATTTTATTTATTTTCATCTGGTTTACATTTCTTTGAAGCTTTATCTCTGAAAAGGAACAATTTTTCTTTACAACAAGTATTTTATTGACGCCGTGTAAAATGAACAAAGAAGGAAATGACGCTGCAGATTTCGCTTGTCACTTATAAACACTTGCAGTTTTCATTAAAAGGAATTGACACAGTCCAAACCCATTTAAAAAGATAGCGTACAGACTTTCATACAAATGTGTAAATTTTCACAAGATTTCATTAAATATATGAGTCAGGACAATTATTTAAATAAAAGTAATTTAACACAGAAAGCAAGTGAAAAATGTCATTAGATGACTTACTTTTGGCCAGTTACTGTAACTTATGCTCTCCTGTCCCAGTACACTCTAGACTCCTGGCTGATGGGTTCATTTTTCTCTTGCCCTGGACAGAATAATCCACCTATTTACCCGTTCTGAGATATCTCTGTCTCACACGCCTGTCTCAAACCCCTTGACTTCACACACGTTGCACTTGACCTACTTTTGATGTAATTCGTCCATTTGAATACACAATGTTGCATATATAAAACTGTTTATGATTTTAAAGATGCATTATTTAGGGAATGAGAGTAAAATAACCAACCATCTCTTTGTACAGAAACAGGTAAATCTCACCCTTGTGTCAAAAATTGGCAATATCCTCACGTAGGTAAGCATTGTCTTGAACTGCCAATCTTTTACACTTGGATGATTGAGATTTCCCTATCTTTGTGAAAAGTGGTGATAGATTTGATTTGTCTGTTATTCCTCACTGACAGGGATAATGCTTCAAGTAAAATTAAAGACTTTAATGGAAACACACACTAACTTCTTTATGCTTAACATAAATCAGTAGAAATAATAATGTTCTTTTAAAGCCAATTAGTTCTAACCAATGAATTTATATCTGTTAGTTATGCATGTGCTGTTTTGTTTGCAGTGTAGATAGAATATGTCACCATAGCAACAGGATAATAGGTCAGTGTAGTCACATGACATTGTTCGACTTAACCCTTTCACCACAGCAGATCGTAATAGACTGGTCTTATGTAGAAGGAAAAAAGCATACCACTTTGACACTTAGGGGTGACAGGGTTAACACGTTTCTCATTGTCATTTTATCTTTGACAGATGACCAGCATAGTCCTGCCCGGAATGGTGGAGAGAAAGAAAGGAGCAATCCTGAATATTTCCTCTGCGTCTGGAATGTCACCCGTCCCATTTTTATCTGTGTATTCCGCTACGAAGGTATGAACTCTCTATTGATGTTCCCATAACCAGCTATAATGAATCAGCTATTGATTTTGTATAGACATTGATAATCATTTCAAGTAAATGGCCAAAGGGTACAATTCTCGTCAGGAATGGAATTTCAAAATTTTCATAAAATGAGCCAAGAATTTTTTTTTTTTTTAATTCGAGACATGCTGCTAAGATTTAGAATTACATGTGGACCAACCATATTTCCTATGGAGCTCCTTTGTCATTTCTGGAGAAATTGTTATATCTAAAGAGATGCAAAGTCTCTCGTACATTGAAAATAGTGCTTAGGCACAAAAAGTTGAGTAAGACTTTTGTCTGAGAATAATGTAAATTCCAAAGTAAAACAGAGGATTAAATATTTGCATAATTTTGAAAGTGGACATACTCGCCGATTCAGAATTCTTGCCAAGATTTGATCTGGCAATATATTTCTCAATAAAATTTTAACGTCCCAATCTTATATCTAAGATAATGAATGAATCAGGTAAGATTAAATGGTTGGACCAGTTTTTATACGCCCGTCAAATGACGGGATGTATTATGGTAAGGCGTTGTCCATCCGTCCGTCTGTCCGTTAACTTTTTTGTCTGGAGCATAACTCTGAAAACGTGCATGATAGATTCATGAAACTTCATGCACATCGAGATCATCACAAGGCGCAGTGCAGTGTTCAAGAACCATAACTGTGGCTGCAGTTTTTACAGAGTTATTGCCCTTTGTTAAAAATTAAATTTTTTCCTTTGTCCAAGGCACACAAATTCATTGTTTGTCATTTTCCCTGTAACAAAACTTGCTACAGGTGTATGATGTGCCTCAGAGAGGTTCTTGTTGTTTTGGCTTTGGAGAAAAATGATTCAGAACGGGGAATTGAATTTCTTGACAGTGAGAACTCGCGATTTTAAGTTATGGCTATTTGTTAGAAAAGGACAAATTCGAGGAATTAAGTACCAGCGAAAAATAAAGAATCTACAGCAGTTTTCTTGTTCTTGACTCTGGTGTATAAATTCAAATGTAATATACAATTTGAGGTCAGTTTTTGATGTTTAACATGATTTTATTGTTTCTTTTTGTGACAGTCCTTCGTTGACTTCTTCTCCGCTGGTCTTAGGAAAGAATATGAAGACAAGGGAATCCAGATTCAGGTGGGCTTTTCTTCTGCTTCTGTAGTTTGTACATTTCTTTTGTTTGTTTTTTTGTTTTTTTGTTTTTGTTTTTTGTTTTTTGCTTTACACCACACTTGACAATCTTTCAGTCATATGGTGGCGGCCAGTTTTTTTTTTCGGTGGAGGAGAGAGTCCGGTTACAAATGTACCCTGGGAGAGACCAACGGCCATCCACAAGTAAACCAGCAAACTTTCTCACATAACCAGTTTATGTCCCAGGGAGCTTCGAACCCGCACTGACAAGAGGTGAAGGACTGAGTGGTTTAAGGCGCAATGCTGTAATCATTCTGCCACAGAGACCCTTGTACATTTCTAATCTGATAGGACAGAAGCTTTATTAACTTACAGTAGAACACACTTTTATTGAACTCCGAAATATTGAAATCCTGCTTACTTTGAAATGAATTTCATCCCCCCACTTAATGATTTTATTTCTAGTTTAATCCGCTTATTTTGAAAACCCTGTTTATTTGAAAGAAAAATCCTTTCCCCTATGGTTTCAATGTCTGGGTTCCATTGTACAGTCCAACCTGCCTTAGCGATCCACTGTATTAAAGAAAAATTTGTCTTATATGACCTAACTAAGAGGATCCCAAAACGGATTTTTACTATATAAATCACCTGGATTAGGAGATTACCTGTCATATGTGACCCTTTTGGTTCCTTCCCTTGGGTGGCCTCTTAAAACAGGTTTGACTGTATATAGAACTATCATAGCTAGGTGGTGGGTGTGTCTGCCTTCACATTGAGATGTTAGAGGTTTGAATCCCCTCAGCTGAGGTATCTGGCTTTACCTGTCATTCTGATTAAACAGATAAAATAAAAATGCCCCACAACAATAGGTAATGCCCAATTAAACAACCTCGCATCTCGTAAAATAAAAATGCCCCACTGCAATAGGTATCACCCTATTTAAGAAGCCTCACTTCTCATAAAATAAAAATACCCCACTGCAATAGGTAGCGCACTATTTCAGAACCCTCACTTCTCATAAAATAAAAATACCCCACTGCAATTGGTAGCGCCCTATTGGAGAACCCTCACTTCTAATAAAGTAAACATGCCCCACTGCAATAGGTAATGACCTATTAAAGAACCCTCACTTCTCAATGACAGTAAGTGCCAAGCATAGTCCAAAATTATAATTTTTAGTGGGACGTTCAACACAACAATTTCAACCATTAACTAATAATTAGGCCTTATCATTATGCTAATGATAAAATTGAACCTGTGACCTTCTGGTCTGGAGCCAGAGCTCTTATGTTGTTGTATTGTTGTTAAACGTCCCACTCAAGAATATTTCACTCATATGGCGACAGCACTGTGTGCTGGTGAAGGGCGACAAATTTTGCCTATGCCCTGCACTTATGGCCGTAGAGCAAGGAGGATTCTTGAACCTGCCAACACCTACTGTGACACGGGACCTCTATTTTGATTGTCTCATCTGAAAGACAGGGACGGCCAACCGCAGCGTGGTTTGGAACCCTGGACCTTCTAAAAAGGCCAGAAAGAGGACTTATTTTTCTTCCTAGGCAGCCCATTTGTCCTCACTACTTGGGTATTTCTGCAGATATTTACAACATGTAGCTCTCCAAGATGAATGTCTTGAAAGGCATTGTTGTTGTTATGTTTAATGCCTCAAGAATCTTTCCGTTATATGGAGTCGTCAACATGTGCCATTGAAAGGCGACAAATTTTGCCTATGCTTGGCACTTTTGGCCGTAAAGTAGAGGGGGGGGGGAGGGTTCTATAACATGCCAACACCTACTGTGACATGGGACCTCGGCTTTTACTGTCTCATCCGAAAGACAGAAAAGGCTTACCATATTGTGGCCTGGGCTTGAACTAGGGACCTCTCGATTTGAGACCAAACACACTAACCACTAGGTAACAGTGACCCCTTCTTGTAAGCAAGTGCCATAACCTAGGTGTCATTGTGATTTGGGTCCGTAGACAAAACTTTAATCTGAGCTTAATCTTTTGAACCTGAAAGAATAGGGCTTTGATAATTCACAAATGGACTCCACATGATCAGGACTTTAAGTTAGGGTCATGACTTTGACCTTGATATTGGACTTTGACCTACTTTAATCCAAGGGTTCATACCATTTATGCGATTCAACCAGTAGAATCACAAATGGAACCTCAGTTTATACCAGTCTAAGTGGTCCAACATCAGGGCTTGAACTCGCTAGATCCAACATAGCTGCCGAGTGTAAGAGCACAGGTTCAGTACGGGTACATCCCAAAATAAATTAAAGTTGTGTTAATGGAAAATTTAAATCTTGTTATGTAAATGTCCCTACGCATGCAATCTGCAGAAAAAGTTAAGATTAATTTTATTTTATGATAAGTTTAGTTAGATTCATATCCTGTCAGCAGGAATAACAAAACGTAAGATTCCAACAAATATAATTTTGACATTTCTTCTGAAATTTTGATGAGCAGAGGTCTTCCGGTTTAGAAAAAATGCCGAGACTGTTTCATTTACGGCGCAGATCTAGACCGGTTGAACCATTGAAAAGGAATACAATCCTTATGTTTGGAAAGTTTTGTTGTTTTCCAACAGGTCTTGTTTTGTAAATGAGTGTTTTACAGATCTGGTTTAGGTTTCATTTCAGTTGACCAACTTTTAGCAGAGTTATCCCTTTGTACTGCTTTTGCATTTTATTTTGAATATTGAATAGAAGTTTTTTAAACCATATCTACAGAAACATTGTGTTTTGAACTTGCAGCATAGGGTGATAATAATATTTGTATTTTATGTATTCGCTTTATTTTTTTTTTTTCATTTCAGTGTGTACTGCCATTCTTTGTAGCTACAAAGTTGTCTGGTATAAGGAGACACAATTTGTTTGTCCCAACTCCCAACACTTATGTAAGAGGTGCCCTGGCAACTGTAGGACACGTCACTAGCACATTTGGATACTGGTCTCATGGAATCCAGGTATGTAGGTCTTCTTAAGAAATGTCAAGCTTATCAAGCCTATAAGCCTATCAAAATACTACTCATGACTCGGAAGTTTTATGAGTCGACATTCTCGTTGTCTCAAATTAATTTTTTGACCCTTCGAAATAAAAACAACGGAAATCAACAAAAATAAGTCGAAGTTATCAATTTTCCTTTACAACAGTCTGCACATTGTCATTTTCAGACCTATATTGCTACTTACTCAGCTCAGCTTAGCTCAGCTCTGGGAGTGAGAGGAAATATATGGTGTCATTTGTACTACTAATAATAAAAAAAAATTGTAATACGGTTGAATCTTGAAAACTCAAAGTGCTCAGGACAGCTGGTAAATTTTGAGTTTTCGAGACTTTGAGATTTTAAATATACTACAGTCAGACTGCTTTATAACGACCGTCGATAATCTGACATTTTCACCTACCAACAGGATTTTGCCAAGAACAAACGTACATGACGTTGTTTACCGTCCATATAACGGAATTTACAGCTTCGGACAGCAACATAAAATATTCCGAACAAACATGCATTTTAAGTTGCATAATACCGCGAAACAACAACACAAAAATTTGTCAATAATAATTGCCAATTAAACGTTTTGATTATTTATTGATAAGTCTAAAGTGAAGAGTGACGTTTGTTAAAACAAAGACTCAGTGGCTTCGTAGTTATCTGGTGTGCACTTGACTGTTACGAAAAGGGTGCTACAAGACACCCGGCAACAGAAATGACTAAGAGACCTGTAAATGCTGTCAGACTCAGTTGACCCTATCGTTTCTTTATAAGAGCAAATTTGATACATGTACAACGACAGAATCCCCAAAAGACAAACATGGTCGTTCACTGTATATCTCTCCAGCTAATGTCTATCCACAAACCCTTCTGTTCACTCCCTTTCTTGGACACTGTTCTCATCACTTATCTTTTGTGTGCTCAAGTTAGGATGCATAATTGCATATTTTACCCCTTGAAATTGACGGAATACACATTGACACTGATATTTATGCATTCATGATACGCATTCACTTTTTGGTTTACCTGTCAAATTTAAATAACACGCATACAAGCGTACCTATTAAAGCTATCTAGACTGTGAAATCATAAATACAGGCTTTAATAAAAATAAATAGATTTAAATACATCTTCAGTCACCAATGAACAATTTCAAATGTTTGTGTTCTGTTAATCGTTCTAATAACCAAGAGACATTCTGTACATTTGTAAGTATTTTGTAAATTCATGCTGAAATTTGGTATACTCTCACCACAAAAGTAAAATACGAACATTATCTACAGCACTGGTTAGAATACTGAGTTTTAAATTTTTACCATGAATACTGGAATTGACTGTAACTTTGAATCTGTTTACAGGGATATTTAGGAACCTGTTTCCCACAGAATATCATGTTGTCTGTTACAACAGCCATGATGAAAAGTGGAAGAAATGCGGCGCTAAAGAAAATGAAATCCAGGAAGAACAACTAGGTCACATAAGGAGAAGTGGCACTACCATTACTAGGACAGGAGGCTTCTTGTTATAGATGAAATCAGAGAATGTGATGTCGTGGTGGTCAAACACTCAAATTTTCTTTTAAAAAATCTTTTAATTAGAATTTATTTAGAAATTTATACTTTACTTAAATTTTCTTAGCACCATCGTTTACAGTGCAGTGGTTCTAGAACAAATTCTGTCGTAGCGAACTGAAAGAAATTTCCTGGGAAAAAAAACCAAAACAGAATCAATCTAAAATCAACATTAATAGTTAAAAGCAAAAAATACAATCCAATAAAAAAAATGCTTTATATAATCTTTGTGTTCATAGAAAAGCGTATTTTTCAGAGAACCATTGGACTGATGACCTGGATGAATACTAGGGTCGTGTATTGATGGGAGAACTTTGATGCGATATGATACAATATTTCAACTTAAGATACATGATGTATTGGATTTAGAAATTCTTTCAATTTTCATGCTAAAATGACATAGAAAAACATCGAAATATGCTTTTTCTGTAATTTAACCAGACAAAATTGATAGGGGTTTGCCTCAGAACCCATTAGCACCAAATATAACAAGATGAACAGCTTCATCATTCAGATCACTTACAAAATGCTCCCAGGCACTGCTTTTCTTGATGACATATTGCTCTTTTTAGGACCAGTAATGAACTGGTATTCAGCACTTTTGTGTTCAGTATAAGAGATATATACAGATCCCAAAATGATCTAACCAAACTCAAGGGCCAAACTTTTATACCTGTATTGGACAGTCACTGTATTGAGTATCTATACACAAGTAAATA
>JACSZP010008516.1:0-17176 GCA_016161895.1 Pinna nobilis | reverse complement strand
GAAACCTCTGATCCACTGAATCTCAATTCATACCCTGAAACCTCTGATCCACTGAATCTCAATTCATACCCTGAAACCTCTGATCCACTGAATCTCAGTTCATACCCTGAAACCTCTGGTCCACTGAATCTCATTTCATATCAAGAAATCTCTGATCCACTGAATCCCATTTTATACCCTGAAACCTCTGATCCACTGAATCCCATTTTATACCCTGAATCCTCTGATCCACTAAATCTCATTTAATACCCAGTAACCATTCATCCACTGAATCTCATCTCACAGAAAACCCCTCATTCATTGATTCTTGTTTCATACCCAGAAACCTCTGATCAACTGAATCACAATTCAAAACTTGACTCATTTTTACTGTAAGTGCATCTGATTTTTATACCATATCCTAACTCTGACGTGAACATGGGAAACACTATGATAAAACATATGGTATATTCATGTACATATATACACTGGTTTTGAGGGCAGCTATTTTGATAACAAATAAATACATTGGAGAGATTTAAATGTGACTTATTGACCCACTACCAAGTAAATCTTCTCTGGAGGTCTGATAGTACAATGCCATGGGCAGATCAAATGTCATCTGTGTGAGTGTATATACACCATAAACCCATGTACATATATATCACACGCAAAGTAGTGTCCAGAATGTGGTCAAACAGTACAAGTACATCTATCAGCTGTCAGACCCATAACACAGCAGTGGGTATCTATAAACCTCTACAAAATATGTTGTGGAGGATGTGTGTGCAAAATCACATGTACAAGTAGGCTCATGATATGAAATATCATTCAAAGGTCTAAACCATATAGGTATACTTCTGAAATAATTACTTGGTACATGTGAATACTAAGCGGACTATTACATATAGTAGACTGGTATTTCATATGGGATGAAACTTTTTATTGTAGCACTGGGAAGACAGCAGAGAAACGCATCTGGGATTTAAACCCTTGACCTTATGGTCTAAAAGATAGCACTCAATAAATACCAATTATGAATTGTGTCTCAAATTTCAGCACAGATGCTTGCTATTAAAATTATCTGGTGAATGGGATGATGTGGCGGTTTCAGCAATAAGATTGGAAAAGTCCAGTATAATGGTGATTAGCATGGTCTCCTAAGTTAGTTGATCATTTGTTCATTGAAGTGGACTAATCTGGGGTGGTCTCCTGAGTGAGGTGGCCTCCTGAGTGAGGCTGCCTCCTGAGGCAGCATCCAAAGTTAGGTAGTTTGCTATGTGAAATACTCTCTTAAATAAGGTGGTTTCCTTGGTGAAGTGGCATCCTACTAAGAGAGGTGGCCTCCCGAGTAAAGTCATCTGCCTGTAAGGTTGTCTCCCAAGTAAGGTGGTTTAATCCGAGGTGCTTTCCTAACAGAAGTGGCCTTCTAAGTCAGCCAGGTCTCTGGGTAAGCTGGTTAAATCTGAGGTGGTCTTCTAAGTAAAGAGGCATCCTAAGTGATAGGGCCACCAAATAGAGGTGGTCTTTAGTCAAGGTTCACCTGTATTTAGATGAACATAGCATGTGTTGGCATGAAAATTTACCACTCCTACTGAGTATATGTAGACTTGAGTATAAAAGTTGATCTACACATTATACAGAAGTACCTCAATTATATGCTTCATTTCCAATGTTTGTATAGGAAACTCGCATATGATTACATGGCCATTATATTATGTTGATATTGCTCTTATCCTGCATTTTCAGATCTTATCTTACAGGAAACCAAAGTAATTACAAAATTTCCAATATCATAAAGCTTTATGTTTCATTAGTACCTTAAATAGCTACATTTATATCACAAAACATGCTGGAAAATATCTATTGTATTAAAGAAATGTTGCAAACTCAATTTTACAACTGAAAATTATCGGTTTCCACCATTCTCAGAATAAGTTGATCACTTGATGAGGTTGCTGGTCTAAAGTCTTACAATTTTACAACCAGACTATAAATAACTGAACATACATATACATATGTATATAAAATAAGATGTGGTTTAATTGCTACAGTACACCAGTTGGCAGAGAATGCTAAATCACTAAGTGATGCATGTTAAATTGGCATTAACCAAAACAATGCATCTAGCAACACAATGTACTGGCATTTAACAGAAACAATTTTTCCCCTATATTTTTTATCATCCCTGAATTAGAAATGAGAAAAATCTAGAAAAATATACTCTCTCTCTCTCTCTCTCTCTCTCTCTCTCTCTCACACACACACACAGGAACTGATATCTTTATTAAAAGGGGATCTGGCTAAGTTCTGATTGATTTTTACATTTGATGAAGGATGCTATACAGATACTCATTATGACATAAATCAGCCCAGCCTGCTTCATTTACATCAAAACAGACAAAAAAGTATTTCAAATACATTTTCTTGATGAGTAGTTCTGAAGTATTACCATGACAACCAGGATGAGCAAATGCCTGTGAGAAAATGATTACACAGTCTTAGCCAGGTGGTAAAGGGGAAAAAAGGGGGGAAAAAACAGTAACATTCAAAATTCATCATGGATTGTCCCCCCGGGATGTATAATAACTACAGTGTTGTATGAAGATCGGGCCTGGCAGGTGATATAAGTGCACAGAGTGAAACAGGAAATCTTTTATCTCCTCCACTCAACAAGTTACTTGAAATGGATGCCCAAGAGCGATGCAGGCATCCTTTAGATTTCTATATCAGCACAGGATTTATATCATACCTGTAGCATGCTTTAACCAGATGATCTAGATATGGACCCCGATATGTGTAAATTGACTAAATCCACTTATAAAGAATATTTCCATAGCATACACATACTCAATCAAAGTACATGTGTTCTTACCATTCTATCACATAGAAGACATATACAGTAGAACCTCATTAATCTGAACCCCTTGGTTCCCAACCAAATTGTCCGGATAAATAAAGTGTCTGGATTACTGAGACAACACAACTATCATGATCAGTACAGATAATAAATTCTGCTCCCAGAAAAATGTTGGATTATTTGGAGTCCGGATTAATGAGGCTCGACTGTATAAACTGCCACTCTAAGGGGATCAATCTATATACAGTACTGCAACTTGAATAAAAAATAATCTCAGATTCCTCATTACTCAATGGTTGCAAGTGACTAGTATAGGCCAAAATTTAATGAGCTCAATCTACCATGAAGTATACCAAGTCTCTAAATCAATACTTTTGCACAACAAGAGTCCTCTGTAATGAGTCTATCTCACATATCAGATCAATTTGAGCATCTCACATCAGCAGTCTAACATGAAATAGCATGTATAAATAAGACACCTCTCTCTCTCTCTCTCTCTCTCTCTCTCTCTCTCTCTCTCTCCTTGTGATACTCAGTATTTGAATTTTTACTTCATAGTGATTGTTGTGTATCAATCTTGTTCCATTTGTCAGTATTTTATCTAAAGTAAATAAAGGGAATATTTTTGTTTCAACAGACAGAGTTAAAAGGTGGGATCATTTTGTACATTGTAATAAGTATTCTGCTGTGTACCTAGTTACTATTTTGCTTTCTAGCATGTACATATGACAAATGTGCAGGGCACCTGGTGGCTTTAATAGCATGTGACAACCATACTGGATTACACAGTTATTCCAAAAAATGTGTAAATCTACCACAGACTATGACAAGAAAAAAGCCATAGATCTGTTTGGTTTTTTGTTTCTTAAGACGACATGTACTTTTAACATTATTCAACTTAGGTACATATTACAGCAGCTCTCTGACACTAAATAAAAAGTTGACCTGTATTCATGCAGAATTTAATAAGAATTTGTCAAAGTGAATAGTCAGGGATTTTTTTTTCTTTTTCAATTTCAATTGATTTGTGTAAAACCTTGGCAAATTGTCCTTGTTTTTACTGCCTCATCTGAAGGTTAAAAACCACTCAAATCATTGCCTGAATTTGACAGTTTATCAGCATCCAACTTTCAATGATGACAGACCTTTAAGGTTACACAGGTCTTCATACACTGGCATGCTTTTTCTTTGCTATTGCCTAACAATCCACTGAAGAGTATTTCACTCCCAATATGGAGAGGTCACAACAAAGGGCATTGAATGTAGCCTATGCTCCAATCTGTGGGCTAATAAACAAAGCTCAATGATCTTCAACATGCCGACATAGCTTGTGAAACAGAACCTAGGTAATACTATCTCATTTGAAAGACAGGGGGGGGGGAGAAATCATTCTACAACAGAGATTGGAGCCCATGACCTTCCATCTTTGAGATACCGGTAAGCACTCTACCACAAGGCCATGGCCAGTTCTGTTGGTCAATGAAGACAATTTGAGTGTTCTGTGAACAAGAACTTCTGAATAGCTAGATCATCAAAAACTTCTGAGACAGCAGAAACGTGTGTAGTGTGATTGATAGTTTTTGCAAGTATCTTATTGTTTATCATTTATTTTCAACACCTGGTTGCCTTTGACATAGAAGATAAAAAAAATCAAGTCAAAACCCCACAAGTCAACAACTTCCAATCTACCTCTATTTTCTCTTTACCACACAAACATTTGTTTTACACACAAAAAAGTAAAAGGTGAAAGTTGGCTTCATCCAGTGCTATTCATAATGCAGAAACAAAACATCTGGAGTTTATTCACAGAGTTGAACAAAGATTTTGACCTCTGATTGTTGTAAACAGGATGAAAACTTTATGGGATGTAGTTGGCACTGGCAAAGCCAAATTTACCAAATTAAAAAAAATGTATCCAATGATATAGTCTTAATTTGCCTCAATGGGGGATTGATTTTTAAGTTTGCAATATGTACAAGAACCTAGATGAGTCCAATAATGCTAGCGTGATTGTCTAAGCACAACAGGGAGTTAATGAAATGAAAAAAAAAACAGAGAAAGAAAGGAAAAAGAGAGAAATTAAAGAGATGGTGCATATACATGTACCATACATTGTATGCTGCGTGTGTGTCTCCTGGTGATTTGTTTATCTGATGTAAGTGCATCAGAAATGAGTTCTAAGATAAAAACTATACTGAGTAGCTAAAAAAAAAATGTACTCAACATTATTTCTTAAAATCCCCCCTTTATCAGTTCCTAAGAAATATTTGTATACGGTACATGTAAAGTGGAGTTGGTCTATAACAAAGTCAAAGGGGATTGATTTTTTAATTCGTTATAGGCATCCTTCATTTTAAGCATCAGAATTTACTTCATATTCAGATAAATAGTAATTCTTTTCAGGGATTTATTCCTCTTCGATAATCGTTATAGCACTGATTCTTCTAAAGCAGATTCCTTATAGACCGACTCTCTGTACTTGTACATCAAATGAAATCCCAATGACAGGGAAAATTCCATGACTTCTGTCAATGACCAATCAAATTTCTACCCTCAGAAATTGGTGGTACAGCTGTCAACACAAATACATGCATATAGTCAACTTCACATATAATGAATGCATTGGGACTGGTAAAATGACTGGGTTATATCAGAATTTCATTATTTCAGGTTTTACACACAATAACACACTGAAGGTAAATACATGGGACTTGGAAATTATGTTTGTGTATATCCTCAACAATTCCATGTACATGTATATGTACGATAGATCCTAGATATCAAGATCACCTAGATGACTGTCTATAGTGGCCTGATTAGTGAGGTGGTCTTCTAGGAGAGGTTTAAATAGCACAGGATAATTAATAAAGATCGAATCTTGGCGGTTTTAAATATTAGGCGATCTCCTAAGCAAGAAGGTACACAGAATAAGCTTGGGTTTACACAGTATATCTATCTTTGTTCAGTTCTAGCATGAATATTTTGAAATTTGGTCAGATGTGAAATAGACCCTGAATCAGTGAATGTAGATGATAGAAAGGATCAAAAGTAGGTCGATACTTTTTTTTGCAATTAGAGAATTTGTATTGCACACTATCAAAACAGTACAGTAATGTACCTAGTAAGAGAAAACCTGCTGTCATCTGCATATCAATAAATTTCATATTTACATGACAATCACTGTCAGCTATATCTCAAGCTAGACAGCGATGATGAATTCTTACTCTTAATGATAAATTCCAATTTGACCCCAAACATGGCATTTTCATGAAAATATTTATGGAAAAAAATGTCAATTCTACACATGGGGTATATCACTTTGTATAAATATGACAATTGGTGTTTATATTGTCATTTTGAAATATTACTGATGACAATGACCCTTGGTCCACTGGCTTTAGTTCATGATTAGGTGCCACTTTAAGGTAAATTAATTCTGTTTTCACTTTTCTGCCCATTTCCTGTAATTGCTTTATGCCACACTAATTTTTCGGTCACACATACTTGATCTTATTTAATCTTCATTTATTTTTCTTTTCTTTTCTCTGGAAGAAAGCCCCATATGCTGTGTTAAGTGTATTCTGTAAAGTAAAACTACAAGGTCATCAACTTACAAAACAAAGTCAGCAATATTTGTACATGTTGTCCAACTCACTATTTTTTGTAATGAACAACAATTCTTATGTTTATTTCACATTACATGTACATATATCTGTTATAATGTTTATTTCACAATTTCTGTTGTTGTTGCATTGATTTTTAACATCCCACTCAAGAATATTTCACTCATATGGAGACTTCACAGTGTGCAGGGTTCTTTAACGTGCCAACACCTACTGTGACACGGGACCTGGATTTTTACTGTCTCATCTGAAAGACGGGGACGGCCAATTGCAGAGTGGCGCTGCGGGAATCGAACCCCGGACCCTTCGATTCGAAGTCGAACACGCTAAACACTAACCATCACAATTTCTGTAATTAACAACATCTAATGGGGCCACTATTGATCAGTGGTTTGTGTGTTTGCCATCTGATAGAGAGGTAGTAGGTTTGAATGTGCACCAAAGCTGGCTGTCCCTGTCTTTCCAATGTGACAATTAATACTTAGGTCGGGGCCTCCGTGGCCGAGTGGTTAGCGTGTTCGACTTCGAGCCGAGGGGTCCGGGGTTCGATTTCTGCAGCGCCACACCGCGGTTGGCAGTCCCTGTCTTTCGGATGAGACAGTAAAAACCGAGGTCCCGTGTCACAATAGGTGTTGGCACGTTAAAGAGCCCTCCCTGCTCTAAGGCCAGCAGTGCCGAGCACAGGCAAAATTTGTCGCCCGTCACCGGCACACAGTGACATCTCCATATGAGTGAAATATTCTTGAGTGGGATGTTAAACAACAACGCAACAACAACAATACTTAGGTCCACTGTCACAATAGGTGTCAGCATGTTAAAAAAACCCTCCCTGCTGCCAAGCATAGACTAAATTTGGTGTCTGAAGTGGTGAAAGGGTTTAACGTCTAGATCTATACATTAAGCCTTTTACTTTGAGAATAACGAAAAGATTCCCTATGATAATCACAATTCAAATTGCTTTTGATAAATGAAATACACCTTGACCTAAATATATTAAAAAAAGAAATCACTGATTTGTCCACGAAGAATTTGTTATCACCGAAGATGAATTTGAAATTAAGTTACTTTGACTTTGGTGGAAAACAAAGCAACTAAAAAATTCCATCAAGGGTTGAATTTAGTGCCTGTAACACTCCTTACAAGAATGCAACAACAACATTTCAGGATCGTCTTTTCGTGTGCATGTTCAGTATATCTACAATCTACTTTTATTGATAAGAGCTTCTTTTTTTTTAAGTCAGCTAGTGGAGCCATATGCTTCCAGAATTGATGTTTTTGATTCATTTATACCTAGAAATCATGAATTTCTTCATTAAGTTACACACAGGAATATCAGTAAGCCAAAACCTAAAAGCAAAGGTACATGTACATCACTATATGTGGCTGGAGTTATTTTTGTAACGAAATAAGAAACTGACAAATGGAATTAGTATTTATTTTAACCTTTTCAACCCTGAGTATCAGAATGGTATGCTCTTTTCTATTGTCTTAGACTAGTTCATTTCGTTCTGTGGTGTTGAAAGGGTTACTAAATAGAATTAGATGTATCATTGGGTGTGGCATAGCCCATTTCTGATTTATAATTAAGACATATTGTACTTTAACTCTCATATTTTTCACTAATTATGATCAAGTAAAAACAAGCACTTTAATGTATAATTTCCTACACCACTTATGCACAAGGAAATACTGCTTGAACTGACTGAACTCACTCCTCTTAAGTACAGAAATACTTTTATAGTCAAACCCCCTATAGTACGACCACACAAGGACAGTGTATAATATCTACATGTTTTTAACTGTTATTATTGAAACAGCATAATTTCAGTTTTATCACAGTTTTGCTTTTCTGTTGATTTGCTGAACAGCTGTGGTCTTTCCTTTCAGATTTTGTCTTAAACACTCAGTTATCAAGAGCCAAGTGTAATCTAAGGAAGAAAAAAAATGTGCATATGTAGTTTTCTTCCACGGCATCATACCAATGATAATCCTATCACAACTACGAATTGTGAAAAATATACTGCAATTGAATGGAAATAGAATTCAAAGAGGAGTTTCCTACATACAAGAAACAAGAAAAGCAGCATCAGTATTCACAATCTTCCATACAAAGTAAAACCTAAAAATAACCTTGCTCAAATCTTGTTTCAAGAAAGTTCATGCTTTATGACAAATTGGGCCACAGTCTTGTTAGAAGGTGATGTGTAAAAATCTGAGACGCCCAACTAAAGGTCAGATGAGATGGGAAGATGGAAAAACAGAGGGATTCCTATATACCCCAATTTAAACTTATTTTGGGGAGGGCAGAAGATATAAGATACAGAGAATAGGGATATTATGTATGATGAGTGAATACATATCATGTATGGAAAAGGGGTAACTTATTATGGTGAGTGAATATTATACAACAATGAGAATATGGATATCTTGTATGGCAAGTGAAAACAAATGTCCAAGAAAAAGAATATCCTGTATGGTGAGTGTAAGGCTGAGATATCTTTTGTGGTGAGTGGAAATGAGGAAAGCTGATATCATGAAAAGTGAGTGACTACATGAGAATACAATTATCTTGTACATGTATAGTGAGTGACTATAAGAACAAAGGTATAATGTATGGTGAACAGCTTAAGAACAGGGATATCATGTACAGTGGGTGGCTGTCAGAATAGCAATATCATGTATGGTAAGTGAGTGTAAGAACAGGGATATCATGTATGGTAAGTGAGTGTAAGAACAGGGATATCATGTATGGTAAGTGAGTGTGAGAACAGGGATACCATGTATGGTAAGTGACAATGAGAACACAGATGTCATGTATAGTGAATAGCTCTAAGAACGGGGATATCATATATGGTGAGTGGATGTCAGAATATGGATATCATGTATGGTGAGTGGAAGTCAGAATAGGGATATCATGCATGGTAAGTGAGTGTGAGAACAGGGATATCATGTATGGTGAGTGAGTGTGAGAACAGGGATATCATGTATGGTGAATGAGTGTGAGAACAGGGATATCATGTATGGTAAGTGATAATGAGAACACAGATGTCATGTACAGTGAATAGCTCTAAGAATGGGGATATCATATATGGTGAGTGACTGTGTGAACAGGGATATCATAAA
This sequence comes from Pinna nobilis, assembly GCA_016161895.1. Taxonomy (NCBI): domain Eukaryota; kingdom Metazoa; phylum Mollusca; class Bivalvia; order Pterioida; family Pinnidae; genus Pinna; species Pinna nobilis. The sequence continues at coordinate 7,591 of JACSZP010008516.1, read as the reverse complement.
CCGTAACTGTGAGAATAGGAATATCATGTATGGTGAGAGACTGTTAGAATAGAAATATCATGTATGGTGAATAAATGTGAGATAAGTGATATCATGTATGGATAGAGACTATGAGAATAGGGATATCATGTAAGGTGAGTAACTGTGAGAACAGGGATATCATGTATGGTGAGTAACTGAGAGAATAGGGATATCATGTAAGGTGAGTAACTGAGAACAGGGATAATATGTATTGTGAGTAACTGAGAACAGGGATATCATGTATTGTGAGTAACTGAGAGAATAGGGATATCATGTAAGGTGAGTAACTGAGAACAGGGATAACATGTATGGTGAGACTATGAGAACAGGGATATCATGTATGGTGAGTAACTGAGAACAGGGATATCATGTATGGTGAGACTATGAGAACAGGGATATCATGTATGGTGAGTACCTGATAACAGGGATATCATGTATGGTGAGACTACGGGAATAGGGATATCATGTATGGTTAGTAACTAAGAGAATAGGGATATCATGTATGGTGAACAACTGAGAGAATAGGGATATCATGTATGGTGAGTAACTGAGAGAATAGGGATATCATGTATGGTTAGCTACTGAGAGAATAGGGATATCATGTATGGTGAGTAACTGAGAGAATAGGGATATCATGTATGGTGAGTAACTGAGAGAATAGGGATATCATGTATGGTGAGCTACTGAGAGAATAGGGATATCATGTATGGTGAGCTACTGAGAGAATAGGGATATCATATATATTGAATGACACTTACATGTAGCATAGTTATGTTTTGTATGAAGTACAAGTTTAAGGACAGAAGTTATTACATGTATGCTTAGTTTATAAGTTAAAGGATGGGAGAGATCAAATATGGTGAACTTGTACTGAGCACAGGAGATATAAAGTACATGTAACCTGGATCATGTCGGCCATTGCTTACTCTGAGTTATATGATTACATGTAACTTAAGGTAGTGTTGTTTTACCTTTATTGTAACATTGGGTTTAGAGTCAAAGTCACTGACACTGCCATTAAATATTAAATATAGAAATCTGACATCTGAGGGCAATGATTAGTAACTTTGTAGTTAACTACACACATTTTCCATTAGACAATGCAGATATTATCAAAAGTGTTTTGTATGATTCATGTCAGCAATTTAATAACAAATCATAATATTTACACATACGTTGGTCAAGAAGAGTAAAACTTCATTTCTCTACATAAAATATGCATCAAATTACAAAATTCATTAACTTAACTTTTTCATAAGATGAACATGATAATAATCAATTTCCAACAAATTGCTCCCTTGCACTCGGTTTTGAGTAAGTTGGACTACAAAGTAAATACAATTAACTTTTCTTATGTTGTTTGATTAAAAAATCATTTTTTCAAAGAATTAGTACACAGAAAGTAAACAATATAGACCATAGAAAAAAAACTTTGAAGACATTATTTTGCATAAAAAATGAAAGGAAAAAAAGGAATTTGTGGGGGGTCCATACTGAACGTTGCTCATATTATCAGGTTGATAACACCTCTTGACAGTTTAGTTTGACTTTAGCTGTGAATGTTTCATTTTTTTCAACTAATGATTTTCACAAGAGTACAGCCACATGTAGCTAGGACATCTGAACTGTCAAGTTGAGCCTGAACAGGGACATATACTTCACACAGCTGTGGCACAGGGAGAAATGATATGTAATGTGGTTTGTTCACCAGAAATAATCACACAGACATTACTGGTACACTTGCATGTTGTACAGTCAAACCTTCCCCAGATATAACTTGTACATGTATAGTCAAACATCACACAGATTTAACTTGCACAATTTAATATACAGTCAAATCTCTATCAAGCAAACACTAATGGGATAAAAGAAAATTGGCCATGTAAGAGAGGTGGATTTTTAATTAAGGTCTCTCTTATGAGGATCCAATATATACAAAGTTTCCATTAAACTGACCATTGGATACTTTAAGTGCTACATAGGTATTTAAGGTACTATATGATAAATAAATCACATAATCATTGAAAGAAACCCTATCATGGGAGATTACCAATCTAACTAAAATTCTAATTTTTAGTGTACTTGTACATCTAATGAAATCCCAATGACAGGGAAAATTTCCTAACTCTGTCAATGACCAATCAAATTTCTACCCTCAGAAATTGATGGTACAGCTGTCAACACAAACATATAGTCAACTTCACATATAATGAATGCATTGGGACTGGTAATATGACTGGGTTATACCAGAATTTCGTTGTTTCAAGTTTTAAACACATCGAAGGTAAACATATGGGATTTGGAAATATTGTTTGTTAATAACAGAAGTTTGCTGTTTCCAACTTCCCTATTTTCTAAGTTCACTGTATGAGAGACACAAGAAGTTACGATTGAGCTCATTGGATATGACCTTTCACAGTGTTTCATTAGACCTTTGTGTAAAGCACACTGGTGATCGAGTTTTAATTAGATTGGGGGGACCACCTATCTTGAAAGACCATATTTCATTTTTTCAGAAATATTGGCAAGTACATGTACAAATTTATCAATAAGCAGGTATATGTTGTATTGTATCATTGTTAAACGTCCCACTCAAGAATATTTCACTCATATTGAGACTTCATCGTGTGCCAGTGAAGGGCGACTCATTTTGCCTATGCTCAGCACTGCTGGCCATAGAGCAGAAAGGGTTCTTAAACGTGCTGACACCTACTGTGACACGGGACCTCGGTTTTTACCATCTCATCCGACAGACAGGGAAGGCCAACGGCAGAGTGGCTCTGTGCAGATTCGAAGTCACAAACTCGACCTCCCCAGCAGGTATACTTATGTATCTTTAAAATCAGAATGTTACATCAAAATATTACAGGCATGTGAAAGGAAAGACTATTACACACAAAATTAACAATTACCAAGTCTCCGTCTAGACTGCCCGTATCACACATACTATAATGCTATTGATTTTCTGTGATTGTTTCATTACCTGATTTTCCAGATTCTGTAAAATGCATGACTATAAAGGTACATGCAATCACAAAATCGACAACAAAACAAACACAGAATCTCATTAACATGGAAATGACAGGTGCCAACATGGAAATCTCTTTCTGTGCTACAAATCTCCAAAGAACGAAGGTAAAAATTAAAATGGGAATTGCTTGTAATAGGTACAAGGGAGCTTGTTCTGTGTTCTGAATAAAGACTACCTTTTCAGCCTGAATACAGATATATGATATGTTAATTGATTTATTGTAACAGTATGACAGAATTGTACTGTAAACAGACAGCCAGCTACAAAACATCACAATACCACTACCAGGCTGACCTAATAATTAACAGAACATGCTTTATAGTCAATACAATCTCGTCAGGCACAGATGTCCCTCCATTCTCGTTAGACAAATAAATCCCTCATCCTAAAACATCCTCATCCTCAGACAGATTTCCCTCTATTCAATAATTCTCCTTGAAAAATCACTGTAGATTCCTTATATTTTGCAAGTACTAAATTCCACGATTTTGCCACTCTGAATTAAACTGCTATAGTAGAACTTAAATTGCAAATCTCTGATGTCTCGAACTTTTATTTTGCATTTTCAGTCCTGTTTCCTGTTGGACCCTTCAACTGTAACTGCTCTTCTTTTATTTTGGTTGGCGAAATGATACAGATCCCCAGAAAAGGACATCAAGAAACAATCAGTTCTTTTAATGACGTCTATGTTTTTGCAGGTATCTGTGTCATTTTGCCAACCACAATCACAGGACTGCAGTTACAGTTAAAGATTCTTTTTTTTCAAAACAAAAACTTATCCTTTCATTGGATAAAAAATATCTTTATCAAATAACAAAACTTTCCAAAACCTAATTTTGCTAGATTTATAAATTAAACTTTGTGTATTATCATTCTATTGGGAATAAAATTGACAGATCAATTAAAGGCAAAAACTTAAAATCCACATGGTTGTTACTTGGACACATAGCTGCTTTCATCTCTGACACATCCTCCTTATACCTACAACTCTCCCGCCCCCACCTTCTCAGACATAAAAACTTCTTCAGATACTGATATCCCCTCCCTAGGATCCCCTCCTCAGACATGATGCCCCTCCTCTAACACAGATGCCTATACACATGACTATTAAACCTTCACATGTGGTAGCTAGCGCAGTGAAATGTTATCATTACTTGTGTCAGACAAATACGAGCTGTTTTTATTTATCATAAAATGGATACTGCATCATAACAAACAACAACAAAAAAACCTACAGAACAAAGCAGGAAACATTAAACTTAAAATGGATCTGAGATACAACATCTGAACATCAAGAAACAGTCTGCGAGCTGTAGGAATGCAATCATGAAAAACTCGCACAAAAAACACTGAAAATTGCTGAAGCTATTATCGCCATCTACACCTGGGGAAAATTGCCATAAATAAATGATGTAAAATAAAAAGAAGAACCAACAGGATAATTACTAAGCTCTGATCTTTCTTTCCCAAGGGAACACATTTAGTATACAGATTATTAGTACCTTCTATCTAATCACCAAGTGTGCTTGAAGCAAAATGACAGGATACAAGAAGACGATGCAAAATTAAATGTTCAAAATAAAGCAAAACCTGAAGGCCGGTACATGTCTGAAAGGTTTAATCACCCGATATCTTATCTATTTTGATCTGAAGTCATTAAGTTTGAAAAGTCTATTTACGGATATCCAAACGCAAGCAAAGAATAAAAACTCATTAATGATTTTAAAGTAGCAGTTAAGGCAATGAAGTCATATCCCAGTCTCAAAGGCAGTTCCGGAATTTGACAACATTCAGCTATAATGACTTCAGATGAATTATTTTTCATGTACATTGGTGGTCTTATGCAATCTTCAATGGTATCTTAGTGCGGGATGATTTTTTGCTTCTCCAAAAGCTTCCAGTAAGACATTAAAACCAAGGTCACATATATAGTTATTGGTGTGTCACATTAAGTGTGATCTTATCAAGTCCTCTGCACAAGTAATTTTTTCTGAGGTTTCCATCAGTGTCACACCTTCACAATGTATCTAACATAATACTGTTCAATTAAAACTAACTGAAGAACAACTTCTCAAGAAGACTTCACCCTCTTTGTTTATCTTCTATGGTGAGAGCTTTTGTTCTTTTTTTTCAACTGAAAACCAGTTCTTGACCAGAGATAAGTTTTACTGCTTCATCTGATGAACTTTATTTGTAGTCATGGGAATGAATGGGCATGAACTTACGGTAGAAATATTAATCCAAAAGTAAGTATATGTTGCAATGTACTGGTACCAACAATTGGTATGCCTATCTAAAATATCAAAGTAAAAATTAAGATTTGTTTTTATTAGAAGTGTTATTTAACTTGGTGCAGCAGTAGGAGTTCACATGTAAGACATTCTGCCTAACAACCATTAGTACCACATACCAATATCTGGAGAACTCCTTCAGTAGCTTTTGGAGATGCCAAAGTTACTGGAAACGAACATTAAAAACAACAATAATCCAAAACAAAGTCCATATTCTATTTTGTAGCTTTCAATGCAAAGCTACATGTACAAGCTGGAAGTTTATCATTTGGCCAAAAAGTAGCACTGATCTACTTGGCCTTGGACAATGAATATTTCTTAGGGCCAGTTAATTTCATCTCTGAACTGACTCTGATGTCCAGAAGAAATTTGAAGCTACATGTAATTAGAATCAATAGCATATCAGCAAGATGCTCTTCCAAGTCAGTACAAGTTCAATATGGCAATGGATTTTTTCATATATTTTTTTCAATAACTCAGTAAGATTACTGTAAACCAATTTATTTCTGTGCGCAATTTATATTTGCGATGTTGCGACTTGCCAACATCGCAAATTTAAATAGCCACAAATTTATTTCCCAACACACAGGATGGTATGGTATTGTTGCAACATACAGGAATAACACGTACATGTATATATAATGAATCGCGAAATTTAATCGCCACAAACATTTTTGTAATGACAAATTCGCAAAATTTAGTAGCCGCAGAAATAAGTTGGTTTAAAGTGTTCAGATTGGTGAGGGGGACTCCTCAGGGAAGAAAACATCTTAATTAAGAATGAACAGACTAAATATTGCTGGTAGTTTATATCTCCTTGATCTCCTTAGATTTAGTTTGGTTGGTTGTTCATTGTGTTGTTGTTTAATTGTTCCTTTATATAGAGACATCACTGTGTGCCAGTGAAGGGCAACAAATTTTGCCAATGCTCGGTACATACTGCCATAGAGCAGGGAGGTTTCTTTAATGTGCAGGCACCTACTTTTGACAAGGGACCTCGGTTTTTACTGTCTCATTAGAAAGACAGGGACAGCCAACCATCACGAGGCTTGGGCTTGAACCCCAGACATCTCAATTCGAAGCCAGATACGCTAATCACAAGGCCATGGTGCCTCCCTGAGACCTAGTGAGAAGGAACATTATATTTTAATTGAGGATCCACTGTATAAATCTTATGTAACAGACATACATTAAATGTTAGGCTGATTTATCTTTTTAATGAATTTTAAGATTTTCTTAAGAACACACAGACTCAGTTATTTACAGATATTTAATTCAAATTCAGTTTCAAGGTTATATCCCGCAGTTGATATAATTCCTGGCTGTGACCCATATCAGTCGTGCATTGCTCTAATTAAAATGCAATAACTGTGCTTATATATTAGAAACAACCAAAAAAAACCAACCAAATCCATAGTGTATATATATTAAATAATGATTTACTCATCTACTGTACATACAAAATCTAGGTACCGGTAATGGGCCATGAAGAATCCAAGAGAAAAAACTTAGGATGGATAAGCAATATACTTTCGAGTTCCTGTTGTAAATTTATCGGAGCATCGCCTGATCATCCCTGATACAGAATGTCGGCATTACAAGCATACAAGCACAACTGGCACCAACATATCCATAATGTCTGAGATCTCAGCAATTCAACTTCATCTACATCATTCACTCTTCTTTGAAATCCCCTTTTTTCCTTTCTAACAATCATCTTCATTCCTGATCACAAGAAGCAAGAACATCTGCCATAAATCTTCTGGAATACTTCCTAATGATCAGCAAAACTATACTGATGATCAGACTCATGAAAAAAGCGGAAAGAATATGGAAAGAATATGGAAAGAAGAAGAATGTGCATGTGTGTCACTGTGTAAGAAAGACAGGATGGATAGACAGAAAGGAAGAGCAAAAAGTGATCGACAAGAAAGTGAAGAAAGTACGAGGATTAAAAATGAATTGAGACATAGACCAAAGAGAGAGCTGTATATTGAGACATAGAGAAAGAACAATAAATTGTGTGTGTGAGAGAGAGAGAGAGAGAGAGAGAGAGAGAGAGAGAGAGAGAGAGAGAGAGATTTATTTCGACGGAAGATAAAACTTCGTTCACCTCCATAATGAACCGGAAAGGTATTTTCCCATCGCGAAACATCATTATCATCATCATCATCATCATCATCATCATCATCGTCATCGTCAATCTATTAGAAGGAAATTATAACAGTTACATGTATATCTTCTCTTA
>JACSZP010008511.1:0-11859 GCA_016161895.1 Pinna nobilis | reverse complement strand
GAAACTTGCTATATCCCTCATAACCATACTTTAACTGTATATTAACATCACCTATAGTTTACATTGATTTTCAGTATTGATAACTTCTAGTCAACACGTAGTGATTAATCAGAATGTAGAATACAAGACAGCGAGTATATCTTAACTTAAACCTTATCCGGTTTTATACAAATTTCATTATTCCACATGAGTCCATTTTAAACAAAAGGCAAACAGTTTTCATATAACTAAATGATACAACAGATCAGTTTATCATTTCAACCTGAAACTGCAAGTAGCCATCGTGGACGAGTGGTTAGCGTGTTCGACTGCGAATCGGAAGATCCGGGTTCGAGCAGCGTCAGCGCCACTCCGCGGTTGGCCGTCCCTGTCCTTCGGATGAGACAGTAAAAACCGAGGCCCCGTGTCACAGTAGGTGTTTGTACGTTAAAGAACCCTCCCTCCTCTACGGCCAACAGTGCCGAACAAAGGCAAAATTTGTAGCCCTCACCGGCACACGGTGACGTCTCCATATGAGTGAAATATTCTTGAGTTGGACTTAAAAACAACAATACCATACCATACTCAACAATTCACAAAGTTTTCTCTCTGTATAATGACAATGCTTGCATTAAAATGTCTCATTTAATATAAAGTTTCATAGTCGATTGTTAATTCGGCATCATCAAATTCGACGTTATCTCATTCCCCATTCGTTACTTTTGACTCACGATAAGTGCGTCGGGTCGACATGAAGTTGTACTTTCTAGATCATACAACCATGTTCACCTGCACCTATTTAAACTGCAACATACAATATTCCCCTCTTTTAAATGACTTAGTGTTTCATGGTCGTATCAGAAAAGAAATGTAGTTTAAATTGTATCAAGATTTGACCTAATACCTCTTACAAAGGATTATACCTTTGAATTTGAGTTTGAATTCTTGCCTTGTGGCGATATTGGCACGAAACGCATATTCATGTTGTTTTTCGGCCATAATATTATATTTAAACTTTTCTGTCACATTAGGTTTTACCCTCTAGATATTCAGACATTTTTATTCTTTTCTTTTTCTTAAACATACTTCTTCTTGGACAGTTTGTAGACGTATCTGGGATTAATTTTAGGAATTGTTCATCAACATTGCTTATTCACATAGGTGTATTTTATGATTGGCATACAGTGGTGCTTTTTATTCAGGATTATAGGATACGTACATTTTTTATTTTTTTGTTTTTTGTTTTTTGTTTGAACGATAATCTTACCTTGTTATACCCTAACATAAGCACTTTTATATCTCAAGATATATTTCTACGATTGGTGCTGATTGCCATTCGATACAATCGATTTTGTATATTCAAAATTATTCAAAATTGTATTATATGGTTTCCAAAATTCGGCCTTTGCTCGTCACATATGGCCATTCGGTTGTCCTTTAACGTAGGATAGTAAGCCGCCTCCACCGAAAATCGGAAGTCAAAATTTTGTAAGATAAATCTTCAAAAAGCCAAGATTGAAACCATGTTGGTTGTATATATTTAACACCCAAGACTCTTTGCTATTTATTGAGATGTCACGAATTCTTTTGAAGGGCGGTAAATTTGGTCTATGCTTGATCCTTACGACCATTGAAAATTAAGGGCTCTTGAACGTGATGTCACCTACATTGACATTAGACTTCGATTCCATCTGTGGGACAGAAACCATGACCTCACTATCAGAAGGCAAACATGCAACAGAAAAGTTGTCCAACACTTGAAGAAAAATGTTTAATACCCCATTCTCCGGAAGTTGTGAGGAATAATATTGTGCTCCTCAGATATAGAATTGAGAATTGAATATTTGTTAGTCATACCTTTTAATATACCAACAATCGTACGTCTTAATCTTTTCTTTACGGATTGTTCGTATGATGTTATATCCTTACCAACTAGAAAGGGCTTCTCGGCGTTCTCGGGTAGTTTGACGATTGATAAGTCAATGGTTCGAGGCAAGATTGAGGGCACAATGCAGTTTTAATCTTCTTCCTATTTTCTGTGTAAAGAATTAAATTTGTACCATTTTGAAATGCTGAGAATTTGTGTTACCTGTCTTAATACACTTTTGCTCTGTCAATTAAGGCATTTGTGTTTGTGGGAAAATACCATATGTGCGTAACGTTGTAGAACGTAGGGAAAAAAATAACGTGATAGATGAACAGATATCCCTTTAAAATTTAAAAAGTCGCTGTAGCATTAAAGAGTTTTATAAATGAACCCGGGGAAAGAAAATTTTATCATTCGTGTTTGCTTTATTTTCCTTTATGAGAAATCAATGGATGTACCTCTTGCACCATAGCTCATAAATATATGCATGATATATCCAATAGCATATAATGTAACGTAAGTGGAGCATATATGATAAACATGGATTCATGTCATCTCCGTAGAGTAGAAAATCTTAAAAATATAAGGTAAATAGACGGTAAATAATCCCCGTGGTTCCTTGCATCTCATTAAAATTTAACACAAACCACATATATATATATATTATCCTAAAGAATATTGCTGGTTTGAAATAGTTATGGTCTAAACGTAGAAAACAACTGCAAATCCCTAGGGGGTTGAGACCATGTGTCTGAATGGAGTCAGTCGCACTTTTTGGCATGTCACACCCTTAACGAATATTCCATGGAAACATATTGTTGAGCTAGATTTGGTTAAAAAAGTTCATGTATTTTCTGTCGATAATATTGCTATGTTTTCTTAACTTGGGATTAGTTCTAAGTATATGTTTTATATCTGACACTTATATTCGTGCCTCTATAGGCCTATTCTGTCTGCTTCTCACCACTTTATTAGTTTCTGTAATACACATGGATATTTTCGTGGTTCGGGGTTTCAGTATCGGCTTAAATATACTCGCCACACATCCAGGGTACGACTTGTTATTCATTTATCAAATTATTCTCGTCACGTATTTGTGCCCTTTCCGTTCATAATAATTGTGGATAATTGGACAAAAAATGCCACAAATCGACATGCTCGATTCAACATTATCGAAATATTGAAGAAATCACTATTATAAATCCATAAACTGCATTAATAAAATTTATCATGTTCGAACAAGACAAACCTTTTACTAAAAATACTTCAACATTCAGAATTAACAAGTCATTTTTTTATGAAAATAAAAATATTTGTTATTTTCCTGATATCACCCACGGTTAAGTAAGCGATAGAGAATAAATAGCCGTAAAGTCATTACTTAAAAGGTGTGATCGATCTGAATATTTAGCAACACAGGAGTTTACCTATGGTATTGTCATTGTAAAGATAAAAACTGCAGATCGATAGGAGTCAACAACGGTTGACCCGGTTCAAATATTCAGTTACGGATATTAGAGCAAAAGAAAATGAAATCCGTGATATTCAGACGCCATCTTTTTCGTATTTTTCCGCGTGTAAATAGATTGACAGAATTGTGAAACGGAAGTGGAGAGACGTTAGCATTCATAGAGAAAATGGAAAAATAGAATTGAACTTGACCGATAAACATAAACAACAAAAAGTGTAAATTTTCTAAGATTGTTGAGTTTGGGAGCTGTACAATATGGCCAGCACGAAAGCGATGGAATGGTTGCTGTACCATTATGAGCGTAAGTGACGTTTATAACCGTAGATTCATAAAATAATTAGTTACTACAATAGATCAAATGAATTTTAGTCAGAAATATTTAAGAAAAGTCTGGAATGGACATTTCTATAACACATTGAAACACCGGAAATGCCAAATCTAGAATTGCAATAAAATCTGTTCAAAATTTAAAGAAAAACAGCCTTCTGTAACTATTACTAATTCTGATAGATACATGTATATGTCCTGTTTATTAGATAATATATCTATAGATTTTATTTTGGTCATTTGTAAGTAGAATACAATTTTCTCTTCGGAAGTTCGATTTCTGTCCATGGTTCGTGACGTACTCATGCCAGTATGATAACGTTGTGTTTACGCCTCCAAAGTCGTTTAGGGAATAGGACTACCTTGGCTTATTTAAGTACTCATCTTACATGTGATAATAACGAGTACAGGTGTAGTTACATAGGAACTGGTAAAGGATAATAGAATCTTACATGGACGCGATGAGTGGACAGGGAAATATCAACCCGTGTGGTATTAATCTGTTTGTCCAATCCGAAGGTTTCCTGAGGTTCGGAATTTCAGATTATTACCACGAGGATTTAGATTTAGGGTTTGATTTTTTCCCACACTTCCACGACTAGAATATATGTACACACGGAACTTGGTATAGTGTTCAGCCATTGAATTCTTATATGTGACGACATAGCGCGTGCGAGCTGTCTTTCCCTAGGGAAGAGCTGACTTATCTTTTCACGGGTAAACATAGTTTTTCGCGGCCAAGTGTGTGAGAAAATTAATTCCAAATGTTGATTTGGCCAGAATAACAAGACCAACATATTCCCCGATTCACCCACACCCCTGTGAACAGGGTAGGTGGGAAAAAGACCAAGCTGACAACTTTCCAACCAAAAATCTGACATAACGAAAAAACACAATGTATGTCATTAAAATGACTAAATACTCCTGAAAATTAACTTTTATAAACTTATCTGGTATGACGTAATTAGTGTTGAATCTAGAGCAACATAGCATGACGCTGCGTCATGCCCTTTTTCTGAAACACCATGCCATTTTTTGTCAGTGCCATATGTCCTTTCCTATACCAAAACTATAACTTCTAGGATCTATGGACTAAAAAAATTATTAAATTATTAAATCTTTCTGTTTCTTAGGCAATAGGTGTTCTTTTTCCCATTCAATGAAAGGTATTTTAAATGATTATGTGGAGGATACATAAGCACAAATACTTGTGTAGGTGCCCTCAAAACCAATTTTCACGCGTAATAAGTGCCCTTTTGTGTATGAAATGTAGTGCCCTTTTCAGCTCCAAGATTCAACACTAGGTAATAAATTGGACTAAAATAACTTCCTTGACTATTTGAATTGATTTGGGGCAATGAGTTTTCCCTATCACTTAGACCTGAAACATTTATTAACAAAGTATGTTATCTGATAATTCAATTACAGTCTCAAGAGACTTGTCAAAATGAAAATATAATGGACTTCAAACACGGTTTAGGTTGGAATTAAGGTTTTCTTTCAGAATATCTGCCTCGTACAATACGTGTAAATAATGTCTCTTGTGCAATAAATGTGCACCAGTGTAACTTCTTAAATTGAAATACATGCCATGACGTTCTGTTTACTTAGTAACAATATAATGCTTTCGATTACATAACGTCTGACCTCTACCTGCAGATAACAAAAATCTATACGAAATTTTAGTTCTCTATGTCATTGAATTTCGTAATAATGGTTTTTTCAAAAAGAAAAGTAAAAGGTAACAATAGTCCCTACATTAACAAGAGTCATAGTTTATCTACGAAAATTCTTCTGGATCAATTTATAAATGATTATATTAGATTAATTTTCACAATAATCAAGAATTCAATATCGAAACCTATTGCGCGTATAAGCCATGCTACCCTACGTCTTTGAGCGAGGACATCAAAGTCGTTCCCATTGGGCGACAGGTTGACAGGGGATCCATATTGCTCCTTAATACCTTCTCTCACATCTGGAATTTTAGATACGTGTTTGTCCTCTGAATAATGACTCATGAACGAATAATGAATTGGTATAAATCATTTTATGTCTGCTTTGTGGGTTGGTTGTATTGTTCTTTAACGTCCCACTCAAAAATCTTTTCTTAATCAGGAGACGTCACCGTATGCCGCTGTAGGGCGACAAGTTTGCTCTATGCTCGGCACTTATAGTCTTTGAGCAGGGAAAATTCTTTAGCGTGTCGACTTCCCTTGTTACACGGGACTTTGACTTTTACTAGTACTGTTTCATCCATCCGAAGGGCAGGGATAACCAATAATAGAGCGGCGCCTATGTTACTCACTGAATTCAATTCTAACGGGGTAATCTTTGTTTCCTCTAAAAATTAAAACATGATATAAAAAGTACAGTCAGAGTTTAAGTCAAGGAAATAAAGTCCTGTTGATACTGTTGTTGAAACTATGAATACGAACATGTATTTTTGTCAGACTACTTCTGATTTTTTCGGTACCCGTATTTGAGGCATAGTGATATTGTCCTGAATTCACTCCTCTTCCATCAATGTAAAACCAGTATATCTGGAACCCTCCATATACTGGAACATAGTTTATTGTTTTATTATGCAATTATGTATAAGAAAAAATGAATAAAGAATCAAGAAGCTACATTCTAAACTCGCCCTGTAAAATACGTTGACTTTGGGAATTAAAATGGTCCCATGATGGGCAACTATTGTTTATCTCTAATGGTACGAGGCCAGGTGTCCAGATGCCGCAAATCAGCACCTTCTGTAAGCAAAAAAAAAAAAGAAACAAAAACCAAAAGTATAATAATCAGTCGAACACAACACAGTGTTACAGATTTACATATCGATAATGTTCGACTACAGGACTAATCACCAGAGCGATTCCCAGCACATTCTTTGAATAATTCAGTCTCGTTTTGAGGAAAATTTTAATTGTAAACTCAGGTTGTTAGGTTTTCCTTAAAACATAACTCATTACAGCATGCAAACATACAATCACATATTAGCGTCAACTTTCAAGTGATCAAGCCGAACTGCTGTCGGTTGAGGTAACGATCACTGGTCTTCCGAAAGAAAACCGGTAATCTTTCTTGCTGAATGAAAAAATTACAGAAGTCCGGTTCAAACTATCTTGCAACAGTTTTGTGACATAGTTATCTTGCAACTTCTTTATATCGGTTCCATTACGTCATTTATCGGCACTTGAGCACTCGATATATAGTCCCCAAAACCTTTCTAATCATACTTTAAGGTCTATATCTAACAAAAACGTTCGCATAAATAAAGACAGATAATGGAAATCTAGCTTTTACGTAGTGTCATCGCAAAATTATTACGCAGTTACACTTCACCTATCATCCGATACTTCATAGCAGTGTATAAACGCTTTCAAAATCGAATTAGTTGTTTAGGTTATTGTTTTATATATACTTAACTACCCACGTACTAAATTAGTTTTAAATGTCCCAAAATATTATATAATATTGCAAGAGCGTTTACACTTCAGTCTTCAGTGTTTACTGGTTTCCCAACTTCAAACAAGAGAGAAGCGTTTGAAATTGACATATAGCTGTCGTCTTATTATTTGGAGTGCTGTATTATGATACAGTTATGGATTAACATGTAACTTCCAGCATATAATCAGAGACATCCACACATCCGACAAGCAGCATAGAGATATCCAATCTATTTGAAATTCTATCTTTGGTATGTTTTATCTCTTAGTTCTAATAGAACCCCACTGAGAGGTCACATCCAATGACCTCTGTCAATAACCAATCGAGTTTCTATCTCGAGAAATTAAAGGTATAGTCGTCAACGTGCGTATATGATAGACACAAGATAGAGGTTCCGAACGAGTTTGTTGGATTTGAGACCTACCAATGGGTTTCCACTAGATTTTTGTGTAAAGCACTCGAAAGATCGAATTTGAAGTTGATCGGGAGATGTCAGTCCTAAAGTTTTATTATTTACTGATAAACACAGTTATCTTCCCCTTATGCACTGCTCCTACAGAAGATTTCAAATTATGAGTCAGAAAGCAGAAATTATTGATTGTCAGTCAAATCAAGGTCCCCCAGGCTTCTTTATAGATACAAAAGCTTCTTATGATACGTATAAGCGTTTGGTTAACTTAGATACGGGTTATATCTAAGCCTGAGATGACCTTAGCTCAGAGACATTCAGAAAAGCTATTGTAATCTGATTGTTTACTTTTCCATAATTTATGTGTAAAGACAGATAGCTTATGTGTGCTGACAACGTGTTACCATAGAGGAAAGAACTTAGGCCTCTCGTGTCGAATGTTCAAAACATTCCTGATCCAATCCTTTATAATTCGTATTATATGCAAAAGTTTGCTTATGTATTTTTAAGTTGTATGTGCCGTTAGTCCCAACAAATGTTTAGAGAAGTTTTTCTTCCGTTACTTAAAATAGGAAGGGCGTCATGGTTCGGGGTCTAGTGCGTATTCGCCTTTGGTCCTGAGGTCGAATATTACCTGATCCGCACTGCGGTTGGCTGCCCCTGTCCTTCGGATGAAACAATAAAAACAGGGCTTTGTCTATCAGTCTAAGTTGTCGGCATGTTAAACAAAACATTACTGCTCATGGTCATAAGTGTCGGGCATAGGCAAAATTTGTCAAACAGCAGTACATTAACAACAAACTTAATATCGGACGCCGACATTCGACTGGCTTATTTTGCATGACTTAAAGCAACAACAGCAAACAAATATAAAGAAATAAGTATGAACAAATTAAATGCATTTATTTTGAAAAGTGCATATATTGGCATAATCCCTGTTTGCATCATGTCACTTTACTGGCAAACATGTTTATCTGGGTATCCAAATTACTTAATAAGTTGTTTATACATTAGTGTTATTATAGACGATCAAAACAACATAATATGATAGCCATCAACAACCTGCCCTGTATTTCTTTAGTCTGACAGCTTAAAACATGACGAGGTAATCTGAACTTGCTTGCTTGATTTAAAAAAAACAACTTTATAATAGTTTATGCAATTTCAAAACGCAATTATGCGGTACGCTAAACAGTTCTTCAAAAGGCTTTATTTGGCAAAGATATTCTTATCTTATCGGAAAGGTGGAAGTTTTGACGTACTGTGCTGTCATTGAGACTTTAAATACTTCAAAGACTTGCATCTCTCCTGGGTGCGAAAGAGTAAACATTAGAACAATCCATGTTTACACAGTGCGTAATGCGATAGTGCACGATTTCACATGTTTACAGACATTTTCTTATCTGTATATGACAATGAAAAAGGGGAATCAATTTGTTTCATTCTTTATCATGTTTCATATTTTAAAGTTGTAACGACCCTTGTTGCTATCCAATCGTATCTCGGTCAATCCATTCCCAATGATTATATGATAAGCGGTTGGTTTGTTTCCGTTAAAAAAGACTTGATATTTCTGTGAATAAATAGTCATTTTGTTTCCATGGTTTTATAATTCGTACTACATGTGCGGATGTAGGATTTTTATTCAGGGGGTTGATATTTTCCTGTGGGGTCCAACTTGTAAAAATGAAAAACCAATCCCGGTTGAAATGAGAATCTAAGCAAAATTGACCAAAATTTGTATATATTTTGCAAACTACAGGGGGTCCGGACCCCCTCGACACATTATATATCCGCGCATGTACAATAATGCACCACCTCTCGATTACTTTATTCGCACTATATGTACGTTCATTTCATTTCAGATGAAAATACGCCATAGGTAGTAGCAATCTTAAAACAACCTAGCAGTTTACATGTTGCATTGTAGTTTCTATATTTACATATTGATACATGTTGATGAAATTTAGACGGCCATTTAATTTTTTGTTGGTTTTTCGTGATCTTTCCAAATAAAAATAATATTCAATAATCATCGCAAAGGTAAATGAAGAAGTACCAAAGGAAATTAAAGACCCACAATCATAAATACGACAAGTCGAGAATAATACCTGTCTCATTATGAAAAAGTGATAGCGAATCCAAAACGGGTGGGACCATGTACCTGGAAGGAGTCCGCGCAATAGTGCAAAACTAGACCATAGACACGAACATTGTCATTCATAACTTTCTGTTGCTGTTTAATATTACTTTTTCAATGTTTAAACCAGCGTATTTGGAGTCAAAATGCAATTGAACACACAACGAAGTAGCGTAATGCATTTATATTCATATCTGAAACAGAAAATGTGTGATTGATATGGATGTAAGGGTAGATGGTCATTTTAGTAAGTGGTTTGTAATGTTACTTGTATGGGTGTGCATACACATGTATCCGCCTGTACATTTGCTCACTTTAAGACGCCCATGTACAAAATATATATTGGAATATTGATATAGAGACATAAATTTCCTTTTATCTTTACAGAGGAGCTCAAGTCCCATTGGGATACTCATCGTGGGACTATCAAGAGCAAGGTTCGAGCTTACATTGCCCTTCTTCCGAGTCGCATGAGCAGATCTGTACCAGTCAGATCTAAGGCGGACAAGAAAAGTACTATAAAAAGGAGGGGAACCATAATGGGAGGCAACAAAATACACCCTGAAAAGGGGACACTCGATCCCGAGTTAAAAGAGCTACAGGACAATGGAATAGATATATCAAAGCTGAATACCTTAGAAGATCAATGGCAACTCTCACAATCAATCAAGCGGCTACCATGTAACTTTGAAACGAAGAAAAGACTACGGTAAGACACAAGACCCCGGGAACATAAACTGATTAGTGATTACAACCCTGGGTATATCAGTAACTATTGACTAATTACATGTATATATCAAACATAACATGAATGTATAGTTGACACACGAGGACAGGTCAAATTTATCAAAACAAACTTAGACTTCTTGCTCTTAGCTTAATTTTCCCAGTGAGTAGTTCACTGCAATCCACCAAAGAAATCATTGCGCCAACAAAACTGAAAACAATAACGCGATTTTGTTTTCTCAAAGACATTTGAAATTTGCAAAATGTATCCCGCTTTACCCATCTGTTTTAACTCTACATTCCCAGTAAACTTTCGACAAATTTTGCTAAGATCACCGAGTGCCAAGGAAGCGTGTGCCATTTTTAGCAAAAAATAAACATAAAGAAAGAATGTATATCGACATTACCTCGTCGCCATTAAAATTTGAACATGCATAGGAAAGGGTCTACGATTACGTGGCGTAGAGGTCGCACATATACCGGTATTTGCGTATTGGGGTATGGCCATACGTGAGCAATTATTGTGACTAAATGTTAAATTTACAGACTTACATCACTAACTTTGAGGCTAATTCAGTAGTGGGTGTGTTTTTAATTGTTAAAAATTATCTTAAAACTAATTTGGTCATTTAGAGAAAGTAAATAACAGTATCCGTTTTTTTATTGTTCTAACGTTAGTCTCTCTAACTTAGTATTAATGATGTTCATGTCAAATAATTGACTTCTGCAATCACTGAATCACTTTAACTTAGGGCAAAGTATCGCATAACGGGGCACGGCACCGATGACTCGTAAGAGCAACTATCTATTATTTGACGAGAATGTTACATAGCAAAATAATATCGTTAATGTTGTATGGTACTTTCAAGTAAATTTCGCGAATGGTTTATTCACCAGATTTTATTTTTGCGAGAATGCACGCATTAGTCATGATGTGACCTAGGAAGTACCCTGTATGTTAAGGTCGGTTTTAACTATAAATCTTGTTTTATTTTTTGGCGAGTAACTGCTCCCGCAAATTAAATAAAAAACCTTGTGGCGTATAAAAAAACGGATTTATATTAAAAAGTCGCTCTAAATAATTATTTTCCTAGAGACTTACGGTAATGTTTGGTGATATTTTTTTTCTATTCGGCAAATTCAAGTTTGATGTTAAACTTTTTACTTTTTATTTATCCACAATACCATACATGTACGTGCGCGGACATCTAGCCTGGAGATACATGGGCACTATTTCAATACATGGCTCTTCATTTTGTCGGTCGTTTAAACCCTTTTGTTATCCTAACACTTCCATACAAATAAATAGCTGTATATTTAAGTCTTTGACACTTTCCTTAACATACATAACAAACTGTGAATGTTTTCAAATTTAGACAAGTACATCTGTCCATCTATCCATACACACACGCACACACACACGCACACACACACACACACACACACATATATATATTTACATAGCGACTGCAATTTCCTTCATTGCACCTATA
>JACSZP010008510.1:0-10745 GCA_016161895.1 Pinna nobilis | reverse complement strand
ATATATATATTGATAAAGACCCAATCAAAATTTACGAAAAATCAGTGCCACTGAATAAAGGGATGTTTTCTTCATTCAAAAAAATGTTCATTGCTCAACTATTAACAGAGATATTTCACATATATACCACTGAAACAAATGTAATTATGCAATATGGAATACCAAACAGGAAAGATAAAAGTCTTATCGAACAAAATTTGAGAAAAAAAAATCAACAATTAAGAAACTTTTATCTAAACTATACAAGCGCAGCAAAATTTCATTGGAACAGAAATTCAAAATTGCATTGATCATTCTCAGAAGTACATTTTAGCAATATAATCACTTCACTTCTTTGGGAAAATTCAACTTAAACTCTCAATACCAGAGGTTCTTCTGAACATTTAGATCCATTATGACATCAGCTAGTGCTATATGTCAATATAAATGAGATCAGCCACAGCAGCGTTCATCCTGTCCGTCACCAATGTTGCTGTTCATGAACGAATTTCAGAGGTGGCAACAAGAGAAAAAAATGCCAAGTGGCAATTGACAATTTTTGGTATTTGATAATTTATATGGATTTTATCTATGCAATTAAAGATGATGCACAAAGAACAAATGATAGGGTGTTTTCAATGGTTGTACCCATATTCCATACCTTATTTATTTCAAAGTGTTAAAGTATTCATGTTCAAAAAATAAAAATAAAACAAAAAGTGGCAATCCAAAATTCAGACCTACGGTGAACACTGGCCATGGTTTTGTTCTGTAAGTAAATATCCAAATATGATAAAAGTGCATAAGCTCATCCATAAGGAAATTTCATACATTATGTTACAAGTTTAATGTGACATAGACCTACATGTAGAAGGGGAGACAACCCTCATATAAACTAATGCTCTTACAAATTCTATATGCTTAATATTGATTGAAAAATATTTTTGCAATATCTCAAATTCATCCAGTCATGGGACCTATTTGATAGTTATGTGTACATCCATGGAGTCAGAAACAGATTTTTTTTGTCTTAAGTAATAAATACTGGCAAATAAAATACTGATATGCAATAGAAATACTGTATTGTTGCTTTTCATGATTTTCTAACTAATTACTTGTTTGACATGTTATTTTCCATGATTTTCTAAACAAAAACTTGTTTAATTTTTTTCTGCTTTAATTGAATTATAGCAACATGATATAGAAAACTAAAAACTTCTTCAAAATTAATTTTACAATGATGAGTCCTGGTGCCTGATCATTAATAGATCATCACAAATTTCATTTATCTTGAGCTAGAATTAATAAACATAACTTTACAACCTTATGATTCTCATATAATGGCAGTCTTAGGCAATGATGATGAACTGTAAAGTGCCCAGTGAAATTCTAAATCCAAATAATCTTATGACCATCTGAAATCATGTTTTGTTATAAGTGGTGTTTCAAGACAGGTGGTCTCCCATGACAGATTTGATCTATATGACCATTTAAAGTCATGTTTTGTTATAAACGGTCTCTCTAGACTGGTTCTACTGTTACCAGAAATGCTGGTTTAGATTAAGCTACTGGTGACACAGCTATTCTTATAAAAGTACAGTGGAACCTGTCTTATGAGTCCACTTTCATGAAACTGAACCTGTAGTAAGAGACCACTTACAGATAACAATTCATTAACCCTTTCACCCCTAAGTATCAAAGTAGTATGCGCTGTCCTATTGTGTTGGACCAGTCCATCACGGTCTGCTGTGGTGAAAAGGATTAAATAATCCCTAAAAAACAAAACCTGTCTTGAGAAATCATCTGTCTTGATAGAATGTACATGTATATGTACTCTTGTTATTTGAAGTTTCTAATGCGGTATTAGCCAATCCTTGAATTTATTTAAAGTACAATGTATCTTTTATTTATTGACCAAGACAGTGACTGTTGATGGCCATTTTCTAAAAAATCCCGACCAAGTAGAACAGATTTTTTTTCGAGGTAGTAAATCTTAATGAAGGCCACAGTATAAATTTACACACCAGAATGAAAATTTATGAAAACAAAAAAAGAGCTTCACTACAAAGCCATAATGATAAAGGGGAGGGGGGGAAGTAGATCTGATTCAAAATGCAGAGTGTTTTCTGATATAAGGTGGACCGCCAAACAAAACTCCTTTCAGATGTTGTACAAGTACATATAGATGAGAAATGTAAATACAAAAAGGTACTGGTAACCTGTACAAATAAACCAGAAGGAAACACTGCTAACTGGGAAAGATGTATGAACCAACATCCTTCATATAATTATAGATTTTTGTTTGTTTGTTGTTTTATTTTACTCTAAGCCATACCCAACAGTCAATAAGCTGTATAATGGTGGCCAGTTTTTATTGGTGGAGGAGAGAACCTCATTACAAATTACCCAGGGAGAGCTCACCTGCATTCTGCAAGTAAACTGACAAACTTTCTCACATTATTAACCAAGGTTCAAGTAATGGTCAAACCTGTGCTAATTAGAGGAATTTATGCGAAATCAAATTTCATGCTAAATAAAAGTAATCTACAGCATACAATTTTGATCAAAGAGAACTAAATATTTCATTCTGAACTGATCTCCCAAAAGTATAAATGTTCTCTGATATTTTTCTTTCATACCTTGAATATAAATAAACTGTTCCAAGGCAAGGGTAAAAAATAAAGATAACTATATATTCAGATAACAAATAAAAAAAATAAAATGTCCTTGTTTCATTTAGCCAAGTTTGGAGTTCATCCCGAATACCTTTTTCACTTCACGATTAGAAAAGTCTTACAAGATTGTTCCAGAGTTCCAGATTTAGGATAGTTGACATTAGTTATATTAATCTATTCTACAAAAACTATAAGGGTTGTAGTCAATGTATGATAAGTGTCTATCAGGAGACAAAACTAACAAAAAAATCTTCTTTTTTTTTATGTCGGTTTTGTGTGAAACTTACTTTTCACTGACAGCAAAAGATCGGCAAGATTTAACCTTATTACAACTTCATACATACATAAGATCTGTAAATATTAAACAAACTACTCAATGTGCACCTAGTTATGGACAGTAATCGGTACTGTTTACAGGGAAATTTTTGCCCCCCTCCCTCCCCATTTCATTTTTACCCCTTTTGACCTCATTGTAAGAGGGCAAATTTAAAACTAGGCGAATTAAAAACGGTAAATTCATTTAATAGAATTATGAGGACACTGGGTGAGTTTAAAACGGGGATAAATTAATTGCAAGTGCATTACTGCGAAAATAACCCTGTATGCAGTATTTTGGAAAAAAACTCAAACCTTGGCTATTTGTTACTACATGACATTGAAGTACAAATTCATTGATGTACCACAGTTTAAGTTAACTGAATAATCACAGTTATCATTCTTGAAGATATCTTGAACCGTTGCAAACAAAACTTATTCCAACTTTATCCAATATTTGTAAAACATTTTGTCGTTAGAAAACACAGGGCAGGTTAACAAAACAATCAATGAGAGAAACTAAGTCAAAAGCAGCAAATTTGATCATTTTGTGTTCACAAAGTCTAGATTAAATCGGGCATTACAATGCATATACAGTGGAACAGGAATATATTGAATCCAAAGGGGAATCAATTTTTCTTTCAAATAAACAGGGTTTTAAAAACAATAAGGTGAAAAAAGTAATAAAGTAATTTAACTGGAAAATGAAATAATTTCAAATTAAACAGGATTTCAATATATCTAGGTTCAATATACGGAGTTTCCACTGTAAATAAATTTTCTTCTCTATGTGTTTATTAAAAAAAACAATTATTTTTTCTGGAACTTTGATCTAGTGGTCAATCACTGAAGATATATGATTTTTTGATACATATTGCTAACCGTTTGAAAGTATAGTACCAGTAGCGAGAAGTCATCATCTAGAATTCAAACAGAAAGAGAGAGTAGAGAATATTTTTCTTAGCAATAAATTGTTTTCTAAAACCATAAAGTCAAAACGATATTTTAGTAACTTTTCTTATACATTGTATTGCAAATAATAAACAAGAAAGTTAACACAATACATCATTAACATTTGCTAAAAAAAAATCATAACTTACTATAAATTGATAGCGTAATTTGATAACGAAGGTCCAGATTAAACTTAACCACTTCAGTGCGTGTGACGGATATATCCGTCATGACATTAACTTTTCCTGAATGCGTATGATGAGTATATACGTCATTAAAATGTATATTTTGCAACATTAATTACGCAACGTCATAAAGATAAAATTACGTCATAATACCCACTGAAGTGGTTAAAGAACTACAAGTCATGCCATTTACCAATTTGATTAAAAAGTAGCTGATGAGCAAATTCATTGTTGTAATTTCATAATTCCAGTTTGAATTATTATATATTGGAGCCTTGTTAATCTGGACGCTTTCCTTCCCGAGGAAATTTCAGGATAATTGAAGCATCTGGAGTAACAAAAACTTAGACCTTATTATAGCCAATACCTTTTTGGAAATTCTTTCCCCAAAAATGCCATTCCAGAGCATCCAGATTATTGGCATCCAGATTAATGAGGCTTGAATGTATAACAGTTAAAAATCATTTATGAGATAACCTGAATAAATGATTGGTTACGATTTTCTTTGCAATATAAAAACAACCAATTACATCGCTACTTCAGCAGAGATATGAAACTATTTACAATGATGTCTCGCTAGTCTTGAACCCTTTCCTCCAGAAATTATGTTAATCCAGACCATATGTGAGAAAACAAACACCAATAGTATTGATACACATTTATCGTCCAAAACTTTGTTCCGAAATTCATATTGGCTATTTTTGGCATACATTTTTTAAATATCATAATGGTATGTTCCAATTTCTTTTCTTTTCCATTTTTTCACTGTTGCCAAACACTTACAAAAAGTTGATAAACCTTTTTTCCCACTCTTATTTACGACACTATCCGTTTCAGTGTATTTTCTTTAAGAAAAAATTTAGATTTTCTTCTTGGTTAAATCAAATCCATCTAATTAAAAGTAGAAAAGGTAATTTTCTCCAATTTCTATCTTCCAAAATCAAAAGGAAGAGATAGCAGTAAACAGTAAAAACATGCTGGACTCGATAATCAAGACGAATTGTTAATCTGGACCAATCTCTGGGGAACAAGTGTGTCTAGACTAGAGACATTACTGTATATGTAAAAGGCTCAAATAACAAAGATATTTCTGCATTGATAATTCGTTTAGACAAAAATGCAGTGCTTGTGGCACATTTTCTTAAACTGAATCACATATCACTTATAATAATTCATCAAGGATCGTGCATGGAGAAATTTAATGGTGGCATTCCGAACGTTGCTGGATGACTGTGTCCCGGAAATGGTGGTGCAACAGAAGTGCTGATTCCTTGTGGCATAGTCCGAGAGTCGAACCCGTGGTGATTATGTCCCAGTATACTGTTGATGTTCATGTTATGAATCATGGCCGGCGGATGGGGGCGATTGTGATAAATTGATGAGCTCTGTTGATGCGGATGGTGAAGTGAATTGGGATCCATTCCTTGCGGCGGTAACATAGGATTGGGATGGGGGAACTTGATGGGTGACATGTTTAAGGAGTCGTTTTGTGATGAATTATTCACGTCGGAAAAAATATTTGTAAAAGTGAAATTGGGCATATGAGGAGTCACCGTTACACTTCCAGAGTGGGGAGTTATTTGAGAATTGGACATTCCACCGTGAACACTATTCATTGCAAATCCCGGTTGGAAGTTAAATCCTAATCCATTCTGTGGCCGAGATGGCGGAAATAACGAATTAAAGTCAGGATTTTTGGACATGGATGGTCCCTGTCGAGCTCCCGCACTAAATAAATTCCCAGGAAATAAGGGTGGTCCTTCGTTTTGCATATTCCTAGATGGTGGTGACAGTGGTTGTGGGGGTATTCCGTAGAATGGCGTAATACTCCTATTCGTAATTGGATCAAACATCGCAGGATTAGGTGGTAATGAACTGTCCATTTCAGTGTAATTTGCTTTCCTTTTCTGCGATTGCTTCGACCTTGAACTTGAAGATTTTGGTCTCTGTTGCTGTGGGGGTGGTGGTGGTTGGGACTGTGTTGGTGGTGGTCTGGACTGGTGAGGAGGAGTAGGTCTGTGTGACTGTGGGGGAGGGGCTTGTGGAGGGGTAGGGCCAGATCTGCTGTGCTGAGGTGGCCCATTCAATGTCCTCGACTGCTGATTAGATTGAATTTGTTGTGAATGAGAGGATTTATTGGCCTTTGGATTTTGAGAAGGTGGATTTGCCGACTTTCTACCGTCCAAGCCCTGACTTGGCGGAGTGTGACTGAGTGGCTGTGTTCCAGTATTGTCACTTGGTGCGAATGCCGTTACATTGCTAGACTCAAACCTATTACCACCAAAGTTTTGTGGCACTGAACTGTAACCCTGCGTGTTGGGTGGAAACACGTCATAAGCCCCCCTGCCACTAAGACCTGCTCTATCCTGATTACTCAAGTGATGAAGAGGTGGAGTGTCTAATGCGTTAGAATTCGCATTGGAAAAGTTTGGTGGGGGAAAGAATGACTGCATGCTGTTCATACTATAGCCAGACATTCTTTCAGGCCTAACCTCATTTGCATGTGATTTTGGCGGCATATTTCTCGGAACCAAGTCTGTCATTCTCTTGTGAGAATTTCTCATTTGATCAGAATGAGATTTGTTCATTCCCATGTTAAGAGGTCCTTCATGGGAGCTTACCGTTATATTCGGAAACACAGGCAGATGTTCGCGTGGCGGTGGATTTGGATCTTGAGATCTTTGATCCTGGACTGAGCAATATCGCATCGATGGATCTTGTAAATTCGGAAGATGAGACGGCATTCTGTCCACACGGTCCCGTTTTGATCTCTGTTGTGAAGAAGCTTGAGATATTTGAGGATTTACACTTTGTTGAAGATCTAGCTCAAAATTTGGCATCTGTTGTTGGTGAGACTGAGTTTGTGAATTGGTCATGGGATTGGGCGTTTGCGTCACGCCCGTGGTGGAAGGTGGTCTTTGAAGGTGAGAGGACTGTTGTGGAGACTGGTGCTGAGGATAAAACGGATATGGATGAACGGACTGATTAGACGACGTCTGGGAGCCAGACATGATTGTAGCATTTGACGTTGTGATGGTTGACGTTACTGACGACAAAATAAATGTGAATTCAGATGAGGATGAAGAATTTGCAATGGTTGATATGATAGGTGACATGCTCAAACTGTCGATAAATGAGTTTGTAGATGTGGTGGGTGTTGACAAGTTAAGACCAATGTTTGCAAAATTGAAACCGTCGGAACTATTTTCATTTTGTGATCTGCCAAAACTTGTCGGTAAAGAAGGACTTATAACACTACCATGAACATTTGTTAATCCCGCCTTCGCATTTCTACTTTCGGTGCTTTTGCTGGACTGTACAAAGTTCTCGGCAGAATAGATAGATTTGGGTCGATTTGCTATCGTCTTTTCTTCTTGGCTTTTGATAACACTCAACTCCTCATTTCTACTTCTTGTGAAGTGTTGTTGTTTATTTTGATCGCTATGGTGATGCGAGGCTCCCACAGCCTTATTTTGTGATCCAAAAAGTGATTCTGCAGAATACGGAAGATCGGCACTGGTAGTCGGGGACGAAAAGTTTGTCATGGAAGAACATGATGTCGTGGATGGGGGACATGACATTATTTGTTCATTTGATGTCGGTAAAACTTGAGATTGATGCGTACTGGTCACCATGGCAACTGGTGACCTCAGGGACACTGGAGAGGACATAGAAACAGGGGAGGCCGACTTGGGTGTTTGTAGCTGTGGAGACCTTTGGATTTGTTTTAATTTTGGATGGGGAGGATTGGGAGAGATCATTTGTGGAGATAAGCCTAGTAAGTTGTTGACAGTGTCAATATCATTTGTATCAACAGTAAGTGAACTAGTGGCTGGAAGACTGATTTGATCTATAGCACTTTTGGGAGATTCTATCCTCTTCGTCTGATATTGATCCTCAGAAGATTTCTTCGTCTTATCGTCCTCCGATTTATTTTGCATTCTTGGACTACTCCTCGACGTCTCCAGAGATTGTTCAATGGAGCCATTTTGTTGAAAGCTGAGATCTGTGCTTTGTTCTGGTTTCTGGGGATCAGAAAAGTTATCACTGAAACCAAACTGATCAGTTCGTCCATCTTGCTTTTCCTTTTCTTTCTCCGTCATTGCAATGTCTGTCAATATATTTTCTAAATTTCCAGAATCACGCCCTTTCTCGGAGGTATCACTGATAACATTACTAACTCTGTTCGCAGTGTCTGATGGTTTATTTTTCTTATGTCTACTAGATCGCTTCTTTGGCGTTGTAGTTTCGAATAAGGGGGTGTCGTTTTGTTCTGAGATTACAGGCATTGATAATAACAAATTTTCGGATGATGACGATGACGCCGGTGTTTTTTCTTGGGGCACAGAGTTCTTGTGAGTGTTTGTAGAGCTTGATCCTCGAGAGGAGTGTAAGGAAAAGAGAGGTGTCGAGAAATCAGGACTATCTTCTTCAAAATCGTAAACAGATAAGGAAGACTTTGCATTGCTAGAAGGTGAATCTTGCAATAATGGAGTATCTTTCTGCTTTTCCTTGTCTTTGGCAGCGTTCTTTTTACGCTTTTTACTCACAGGTTCCGCATCAGAGGCTTCACTCCTGCTCTTTTTCGATTTTGACGAATTTGATTTTTTTGACGACACCTCCATGGGAGCCTCTTTATAAGAGGTTCCGAATTGCTCAACTTGATCTAAAACAGCGGACAAATCATTCGCACTGAACTCAATTGTTTCTGGTAATCCGTCCGAATTGCCTTGATCCTGGACCGTCGGCTCTTTCTGAATCAGTTCCTGTTCAACATTTCTCCGCGATGATTTCTTAGACGATTTTTTATTGCTTTTTGCATTTGGTGTCTCAATAACTTCCTGATTTGAGTTAACATTATCGTTCTTTTTCTCCGACTCAGAATTTTTCACATTGTTACCCTTTTTGGATTTCTTTGATTTGCTCTGATTTTCACAAACATTTGATGGCATAAAATTAAAAAGACTTTCCTCGATTGAATCTTCCGGGGTCTCCTTCCCCAACACATTTGTACTTTCAGATTCACTCGATTTACCTAGATCGGCCTCCTTAAGAAAGTTAGACAAGATATCATTTTCCTCCGTATTTGAATTACTATGACTCAGTTGGTCCACTTCCATGTCTTTATTTTCGCTCAACGATTTAACACCATCTTGACACATCCCCACCGACTGTTTCGTCGCACTTTCCAGAATGGAATCACAAAGAGCTTTCTCCCGATCTTTTTGTTCTGTTTTCTTATTTTTATCAACTTCCAGACTTTGAATATTTGACGAATTTTTATTTTTGTTTTTGTTTGCTTCCTTTATCGGAGAATCGGAGCCCGTCTGATCTTCCTCTGCTTCGCACACGCTCGTGTCGATCTGAAGAGGATTGTCCTCATTGGCTGGGTTATAAAAATTCACTGGTGAAATCTCGGAGAAAATAGATTCCGCCGCTTTTGCTAAGATATCCTGCTCTCCGGAACCACTATTCTCCGTTTGAGAGGTCACTGGAATATTGTCAGTCACAGTTTTAGAAGCTTTGCTTTTGGACTTTGATTTGCTACTGGATGGCTTTTTCATTTGAACATTTGGTTGTGTTTGTGGCTGCGATCCTAAATCCAACTGTTCAGAATCTTTGGCATTGATCCACACCCCTCCTGCTGTGGTTCCGCCCACGGGAGGAGGAATAAGGACAGGTGGTATTATACTGTTAACAGTAGTGGTATTAGAATTCGTTTGAGCTCCTTTTCCTCCGTTTGGCTTTGGACAGATAGCACGTTGTGAGTTCTTTTTACTTTTCTTACTGGGAGGGGTGCTAGTGATGGGGGGCTGCTGGTTCTGTGTTGGCTGTTGTGATGACTGTTGAGTCTGCACAGTACCTAGAAGGATAAGGAAAGAATTTGATTAGAACACATAAGTTACTATGATACCATAAAAAGTGGAACCACGATATGAAGACCACCTAAAAAGTGAAACCACAATATTAAGACCACCTAATAGGTAGGCTAAAATGAGTCTGATTACAGTAGTGAGGTGATCTCCTAAGTCAGGTTGAAATAACATGGAATACTGATTAAGAGACTAAATTCTGATGATTCTTATTTAGAGATGGTCTTTAGGCGAGGTTCCACTGTACATATACAAAATTTTCTTACTTTCTTGAGTAGTGTGATGATACTACCTGATTCAACATGCGGCATGAGTACTTAACACCCTTGCCACATGCCTGGGCTACCCATATAGCCCCAGAGTTCTCAAGTAGCTAAGCTAAGCAGAGGAGATTTTTTGTATGGTTTGTAAGTTGGTTGTGTTGTTCTTTAACGTCCCACTCAAGAATCTTTCACTCACTTGGAAAAATCACCGTAAGCCAATGAAAGACTATAAATTTGGCCTAAACTGGGCACCTATGGCCATTGAGAAGGGAGGGTTCTTTAACATGCCGACACCTATGGCTACATCAGCCTACATGCCGTGGTACTGCAGTTTTTACTGTCTCATCTGAAGGAAGGTGACAGCCAGCTGTCTCATGACTTAATGTGTATCTTTGGTTCTAAATAAGAACAACTGATATACAAGTGTTACAAGGTTTTTACTGTCTCATCTGAAAGATAGGAAAAGCCAGTCTCCCCATTGAGGTTCATACTGTCAGCCTCATA
>JACSZP010008509.1:321-10528 GCA_016161895.1 Pinna nobilis | reverse complement strand
TCCACATCCATTCAGTGGTTCTTGAGAAAAAGGTCAAAATGTCTCAGCCAATCAGAGACCATGGTGGCCATCTTGGATTTCGCATGGCCCCGAAAAGTAACAACACTTGTGTGGGACCTTGTGTAGAACAACTGTACCAAGTTTGGGCCTGATCCATTCAGTGGTTCTTGAGAAGAAGTTCAAAATGTCTCAGCCAATCAGAGAACATGGTGGCCATCTTGGATTTTGCATGGCCCCGAAAAGTAACAACACTCCTGTGGAACCTTGTGTAGAACATCTGTACCAAGTTTGGGCCTGATCCATTCAGTAGTTCTTGAGAAGAAATTCAAAATGTCTCAGCCAATCAGAGGCCATGGTGGCCATTTTGGATTTCGCATGGCCCCGAAAAGTAACAACACTTGTGTGGGACCTTGTGTAGAACAACTGTGCCAAGTTTGGGCCTGATCCATTCAGTGGTTCTTGAGAAGAAGTTCAAAATGTCTCAGCTAATCAGAGGCCATAGCGGCCATCTTGGATTTCGCATGGCCCCGAAAAGTAACAACACTTGTGTGAGACCTTGTGTAGAACAACTGTACCAAGTTTGGGCTTGATCCATTCAGTGGTTCTTGAGAAAAAGGTCAAAATGTCTCAGCCAACAGAGGCCATGATGGCCATTTTGGATTTTGCATGGCCCCAAAAAGTATTAGCACTTGTGTGGGACCTTGTGTAGAACATCTGTACCAAGTTTGGGCCTGATCCATTCAGCGGTTCTTGAGAAGAAATTCAAAATGTAAAAAGTTAACGGACGACGCATGATGGACGACGACGGACAAATAGCAAACGCAATAGGTCACCATGAGCAAAGCTCAGGTGACCTAATAATTCAATGAACGAGTTAAAAATATAACGAGTTGAGATTTCTCATTTATTGCTCATAATTTTTAAGTCATCCTGAATGTGACCTTCAACATACAGAGGGCTATAACGACTGGCAGATGTGTAGATTATTTGCCAATATCATGTTATATTTTTTATGACAGTACACACATAACTTATTTGGATAATCCATATAATATTTGGCACTAGTTAGGCAGATGTGTAGAATACTTGTCACATGTAAAAAATATCTGAACATGACCTTGACTTGTGAGATGACCTAAGCCCCCTTCAGACACACTGTTTGATAATTTTGTATGTTCGAAATCCTTGTCAATTGAGGTTAACAAATAAAATTAGACAATTTCACAATTCATAAAAAAAGAAGCCCCTCCCTCCAAAAATGAAAAGTTAGTGATTATACACTAAGTTATGAAAATGATCATAAGAAAATTAGTAACTCTTTAACTTTCAATAATCTTAAATTTTCAGTCTTCAAATAGATATTGAACATAAAATATCTTCCAAAAACACTTTTATGCAGTGCAAAAAACACTGACATATTAGTTTTCTATTTATAAATTGAAATAGCTTACCTGTTTCTGTGTCCCAGAGTTTAATATACCTATCATATGCACAGCTGAGAAACTCTGCACCTGTGTTGCTAAAAGTGATATCTCGTACAGCCTGTTTGTGACCAATATAAGTTTGTATACAGCGTCGTTCATTGTAAACTTCCCAAATCTGTAAAGGATATCAATAAAACAGTACAATATAGTGGTATGCTAAAAAGTACATGAAATAATAACATATTACAGAATTAAAAAATACCAATGTAATAGTGAACTTTTCCTGCCAAATTCATAGCCAATACTGGGCTATGTTCCCAATGGCAAATCATATATTTTTTCCCTAATTATCTGCTCAAAATTCTCAATCGTGTAGATGAAAAATTTGGGTAAAGTGTTGCCAAAAAGCAAAACTTTAGATTGCTGTTAGACTGTTGGTGTAATTTTTTTCTAAAGCAAACAAAAAAAAAGTGGTATATAGGCTTCTGTTTTGATATTTGAAAATGGTATGGAATTCATTGTAACATGCAACAGATCTTAACTTTTTTTTTTGCAAAATGCTGCAAATTCTCAAATCCAGTGCCAGGGGTGATGCGAAAAAGCCCCGATAAAGAAATTACTTCTTTGGTTTCTCTGCTTTTGTTTTTTAATCTTTAGAACCATGCCCCCTTGGCATAATGAAAACAAATGAGCATGAACTCACAAAACTTGCTGATAAACTTGTATAATCCGGTAATCAGTTTCGGTGAGGAACCTAAATCGATGACCCTGAAATATTTCCCATATCACGCGCAAACAGGAGATGAAACAACAACACCTGTTCTAAAGCAGGGAAAGTAAACAGTAGAGGCTGTACAAACATATTTTTAGGAAAATGAGAGTGAGGAAGATAAGTTTTTGTTGTTGACTGTTATATGCACTTGTATCCTTACTATCAACAAAACCGGTGACTAGACGCTATGTTTGATTACATAAACTATTCATAGGACTACAAAATACAGATACACATCTGATACATTGACAACGTACCTTTATTTTACAATCCATACTACATGACAACAACAGGTGAGCTGATCGTGGGAACCACCTGATGGCAGACACACCTTTTGTGTGACCTGTCCAGGTGTGAATTTGTTTTTTGGGAAGGAAGCACTTTTCTGGTGGATCATCTGACTTGAGATTAACACCAACGTCCTGTGGTATGTGTAGGAAGGAACGACCTTGGTAGTCATATGCATCTTTAACTAAAAATAGATAAAAACAAAATCTTAATTATTGTTTCAGAGAGAAAAAATTAAAAAATACTAACATGAAGCTAAAGTGACCTGTGAATGGCAGTTACATGTATGACCATTGAGCAGTGAGGATTCTTTAACATGGAGACATCTACTTTAGTACAGGACCTCAGTTTTTTACTTTCTCATCCAAAGGACAGGAAAAGCCAACCATAGTTTGTCCTGGAATAGAACCATTGACCTGATAATCAGGACCCAACAGTAAAATGTGTTGTTAAATTAACTTGTAGTTAGCCACTAACTACAAGTTAAAATTCTAGCTAGTAATGTGCTATCCATATTATTTAATGCTATAGCATGGTTATTTAGTTAATTAATTATGAATAAACTATTAAAAAAATTATTTTAGAGTTACCACAACCATAAATTTAACCATCGATATGTTCATAGTTAAATTTAACTATGAGTTAAACTATTGTGCAACTGGGTCCAGAAGGCCAACACATTAGCCACAAAGTCATTGCAGTCCCACAATATGTAAAATAATATAAGTAAAGATAAAATATGCTTATAAGCACTTTACACCTACTAGCAGCATTTCTTGCTTGGTTGACACATGATGAAATGATAATGGTTTATTCTGGAGAATTGTTTATAAATTGCAAGGACAGATACTTGTAAGTATGGTGGACATAAACAGACACCAGAAAAAAGTCTCACTGTGTAAAATGGTCTTTTCATCCGAAGATTTCTCCTCAACTTGTTTGCCTGTCTTACTTCTCTTGGCTAAAATTTCATCTAATTCTCTCTTCTCCTCCTGCAATATACATAATATCAATGACAGATTTTCTGAAATGCATTTCAGATGTGCACACACAATAACCCTTTGTTATTTACATGTACTGTGTAAGTCAGTGTAGCATTGGTTATATGAATGCATCACCAGAACAACAGATACACATACAAAAAAAATGTAGCTGGTGACGATCAACAAGCATTACAGATACGGAGTGAAGACTAGGGACACAGACAGTGGAGTGTTGGTCTTTAATGAAGTTAAAGGGGTTGGATATTTGAGTTTGATATACTAATAAAGATAGTTAAACAGTAATTATGTTGCAGTTTTCTTTCAGTAGTTAAGTTCTTTACAGCAATGAATTGGTTATTAGTCCATTTGTTGTTTGACAGGGCCTCCAGCTGTAATTCATTAATAAGTTCTATCCCTTTTTCAAACTCTGTCAGCTATGTCTTGCACTTCTAACTTAATTCAACTAAAATTACATACTGTACAGTTGACAAATATTCTGTTTGAATAAACTGCAGCCATCTTTGAAGGAGATGCAGATGTGGTAAAAAAATTACAGATCTAGACTAATTTTCATTCACTTTGGATGTGTGATATATGTATCTGATGAAGATAGTGACTCTAGTCATTTATAATTGATGACATCTTTCTTTACTTAGTAGGTTTAAAATGTCACCAAACACTGAGATATCTGACATGCTTTAGTCACAAAGTGAAATGTATCACTACATATAGCCCACAATATAATACAAGGCATGATATCTTAAACACATGTCATTTTCCCAGAAAGTTCAGACTTCCTGTGCTACTGATATTATGTATTGATGTGTTGCTCTGTCTTTCAAGCACCATACTGAAAATCTTATGATTTGCAAATTTCCATGCTGTGCAAGATTCGCCAAGCATACACTTGCTTATTTTAAAAATCTCAACAATGTCCTTTTCTTGGTATTCTATCAAGCTGGTAACAGAGTATAGAACTGACGTATTAATTTTCCAACAATTATTTAACAGATCTGAGTTGAATGATATTCAAGTGTATCATGAATTGTACCCTATGGGGAAAAATTTTTGATATGTTGATACAGTGACATATCATTCCACCCACCTCGTTTGGCACCATAACTGTCTTCTCATCCACAAATTTACCCCAGGGACCCAGGTAGCCTTCTACATCAGATGAGTCAAAATTTCTCTGCCGCTTCCGCTTATCCTGTGGTCGCTTTGATGATGACTCAAATACTGTTTTACCTTGAGAATCAGATAAGAATAAAATGTTTTCTTTTTGTGATTAAAAAAGCAATGCCACAGTGGCATGGTGGTTGGGACATTCACCACAACAGGGTTCAAAAATCTTAAGAATCAGATAACAAATTACATGTATTCTGTCTGGGACCTAAAAGCACTGCCACAGTGGCATGATGGTTAGGACATTAAACTGAAAACTGTCATACTTGTCCTGTAGGGCAGATAGTCTTAAAATCTAATTGTCCAAAAGAAAAAAATTGCTTGGTTGTAACATTTCTTACAGATATTCTTTGTAAGAATTAGAGGTTTTCCAGTGTATTAATAAATTGAGTATAATGTATTTCCTATCATGAAAAATTGTTAATGTTAATTCTTCGGTTATGAATCAATCAACAATTTGAGTACTGTAATTCAGCGTCACTTTATATTATTACAGATATGATCTCGGGCTATCATGGCTCATTGGTTAGCCCGTTCACCTTCTGATAGTAAGGCTGTGGGTTTGAATACCCACCGCATTGCATTTGGCTGTCCCCGTCTTTTGGATAAGACAGTAAAAACTGAGGTCTCATGTCACAGGTGTCGACATGTTAAAAAACCTTTCCTGGTCAATGTAAGTGCCAAGCATAAGGCAACTTTGTCTTCCTTCACCGATATATGGTGGCATCTCCGTATAAATGAAGGATTCTTGAGTGGGATCATGGGATGTTAAACAACAATACAACCAACCAACAGAACCTCATCTTCATTGAATTAATTTTGTAAATAAAGCTTTCACTTGCTATGCCAGATAAATACAAGTCAACCTTTTACTTAACCAACTACAAAACTGACTTGTCTCATACTGACTGGACCAATGTGAATGTTAAGCTTTTGTCCTGGTCAACTGAAAAGCCTGGCATTTGCAATCAGAAGTACCATTGGGCTTGTCAAAAAGTATGAAACTACCTGCATACATACCTTTATTTTCCTCCGCTGCAGTAACATCTCCCACCACCTGAGGTTGTGATGTAAACTGGCTGTCCACAGAAGGATCTATTGCATACCCTGTGAGTCAAAAAGAAATACAATTTCACACCATCAATAAAAATGTACATATATGCATTCTTCTCTCAAAAAGAATGTAAGGAAAATAAACTGAGTGAGAAAAATTTACAGAAAACAAGATTCTAATGCACTGTGTTTGTTTTGCATTATTTCATAGGTCAGTGAAGTTGAAAACTCGCAGGGTATTCACGATTCACTGATAGTTTTTAAATGACGTCACAATTTGATTGTTTATGTATTACATTGATATCATTGAAATAGCCTACATGGTAATTTGGTCATTGATAAAATTAGGACATCTTTGCGTCTCAACACTTTCAGGCACGAGACAAAAGAAACAATGCTATTTAAGAATGTAAGGAGCATTAGAATAGGGTTACCATATGACTGTTTTACAAAAACTGATAGGGTATTGTTGAATCCTCCATCAGACATATTTGTTTCACCACAAGGCCTTATTTTTGACAGGCGATTCACCGATACCCTGTCAGTTTTTGTAAAACAGTAACATGGTAACCCTTAATTATGGTCATTATACAGCCATGAAGAAAAGGAACAGAATGAACTTTACTTTTACATACTTTTGCTTTGTGCATTACATGTACCATACAGTATGGCTTGTCCTAATAAGATATATCAAGTCAACTTGACTGTTGAAAGTCACAAAAGAGGGATGTGAATTCATTTTGATAAAACATTGAATATACAAACAAAACCTATATAGTAATGCAGGATAAATGACTCTGTAAATACAAACACAGAGAGTAGGAGAATATGCCTAAAGGAAATATTAATATCTATGTACTTACCATAACTATGGAATGTTCGTCTTTGGTTTTCAAACTCAAAGTTACTGATGTGTGATGGTTCAGCATATCCAGCCAAGGTGTTCCTAACTGCAGAAAACTGCTGTGTTTTAAATGGGTTTGAAGGACCAACCTACAAGACATTAAATTAGAATATGAGGAATTATTTCAATGTATCAAGAATCAAATACAATACACAGACTGAATGCAAGTCCATTGACTTAAACTTTGAATATATACATTGTAGATCTATAAGGACATATGGTGGTACATGTTACATAATATGTAAGAAGGCAATAATAATTGGATGGTTAGGAAGGGATACTTTATACAAGGGCCAAACGATGTACCACAAAAAAAGTCTGAAGTACTCATTTGTCCCGGTTTTTGTGTGCAGGCTAGTACAGTGAAACCTCCTTTGGCAACCTCCTACATATAAAGATTCCCTACTTATAAAGTCTGTTTTAAGCTACCCAAAATGTACCACTAGTGTACAAAGCAACACCGGTATGCTGACTCCTGCCTTCTATAATTAAAGTGATGTTGTTATCTCCTAATGGGTGTTTTTTATTATGCATGTTCCATAATACATAAATGTATCTACATAATCTAGCATTTGTACATGACTAGGGTAAACATCCCCAATAAAGCATATAATTTTCTGGCAACACTGCCAGTCTCAAGTCAAATGAGATACATGTAACAAAGCCACACTACATTATCAAGGATTAGCTTGAATTTGTACATGTGTAAAAGATCTCTCACTATAGTAAATGGATTGTGCAAAAAAGAGATTGAAATTTCTTACTCCTGCAGCAATTCAATGTGGGAATAGTATTGAGTATAACTGAATTGACATTGAAAGTGATGTACGGTAATACACTAAATTCACTAAAGAAAAAACAAAATTTCATACAACTTGTTTTGTATAAAATCTACAGGATGAATACATGCACAAACCTGAAGTACATGTACTGAAACTTCTTTAATGCTACTTGTGCAGTCTAAGCTGCCTTAGGGACCCAATGAAGGAAAAGACTACCTGCATTATGTGAACTACTGGTACAAATGAATACAGGTATTTCCTAAAATGGGATTTTCCTACATAAATCACCTGAATTAAGAGAACACCTGTCATATGTGACTATATTTACACCTTACCTTGAACCATCCCTCCATCCCTTAAAACAGGTTAACTGTATTATATTTTGTACAATGAACAGTGCATATATTGGTTTGCTGATAACATAAAATGAAGTCATCATAAAGCACTTATGTGTAACTGACTGTAAGGTGAGATTTGCAGATCAAATTCACCTCCTAGCATCAGTGATTAACAGGCACATAATTCAAATCATTTCCTATTAGAACTTGTAGGATTAATTTCGTGGACTTACCTGTAGTGTATTGGCCTATGGTATGTGTACACAAAGGATTTTAGCATCTAGTAACACCCGAAAGACCTTTTGTCTTATAATGACCTTGACAGGTTAAAACACTTGCATGTAACTGGCACATTAGAAAGAGATCAACATAGATATACATGTACATGTACCAGCAGTGATAAGATTTGTGTTGTATGTTGTTGTTGTATTGTTGTTTAACGTCCCGCTCAAGAATATTTCACTCATATGGAGACGTCACAGTGTGCCGGTGAAGGGCGACAAATTTTGCCTATGCTCGGCACTTTAGGCCGTAGAGCAGGGAGGGTTCTTTAACGTACCAACACCTACTGTGACACAAATTATAAAACCAACTGACTCAGTAGTAAAGATGCAGATACACACACAATCTAGTATCACTGCTATATAAACAATGAGAATTTAGACATTGTGAGAATGAATCGATGTATATTAAGGATCCAGTATCATAAAGAGCTGAATCACTATTTTTACAATCCAGATTTGCCAACCTCCAAACATTTCCGTAGGGAGATTTCTCATTCTCATGGAGGAGACTCAAAGTTATCTGTTTACGAAAATTGAATTTTTTCATGGGGAGGTGTGCATTTTTTTTTTTAATTGTAAAACTTTTTACATAGAACTAGGGATTCTTTCTATTTATGGGAAGACTTGATAAGTATTACAATCTTCATGCTTCATTAATGTATACAGTACAAGTATCAGATACAATTCATACATTGTACACATACACAGGGTTTTCCCTAAGAACCGGCTGGCGGCCAAATTGACCGTTTCAAGCAAATCTAAGTTTTGAACATCTTTTAGAGGGGAGAAACCTCCAAGACCCCTGTTCTTGGCCTGTTCAATTCATTTTCAAGCCGGTTCAAATAAAATGAAGGGAAAACACTGCATACATATACAGTCAACTCAGTGAAGATACATTGTATAACAAGGTTGAAGGGAGCAAGATATTTGCCTCGTTATAGCCGATCTTCGTTATTCAAAATTACAAAGTAATGCATGGAAATAGCACCGGGAATAGAAATCACTTCGTAATAACCAGTACCTCCTTACATGCAATCTCATTATTTGCGCAGTTGACTGTATGTACATCAATACCATTGTTGTCCAATTGAAATGTCATCCAATTACACATAAATCATGGCAAAATAGAGAAATACAATGCATCATTTTGTGATATTCAGTATTTAAAACTTTGGTCCATAATACATATGGGAATGTACAGTTTGCAGTAGTGATATAGTGCAAAAGCACCAAGTAAAATGGCAGGGGGAATCCCCATACTCCAAAACCAGTCATGATGGTAAGCACATTATTTCTTGATACAGTCGTTCAGTGAGAATTTGCAAAAAATTTAAATGGGAAACACCCCTTTATTTTTTAATAAAAAATTAGTAGAGAATTTCCTTTCAGATGAGCCATAGCATATGAATGGAACAACCCATATATGTTCAGGGTGAACTTTTGACTGTCAACAATTTAACAAAGGAGTCAACGGGAGCTTGTAACTGTGTAGTGAAACCAGAGGTAAAGTGGATGAATTACCCCCTTTGGATGCTTGCTGGAGCTGTGCATAGGTTATTGGCAAAAAGCCCTAAAGGGTTTAGAACAAGAGATCCTAGAAGGATCTTGATGCCCACCATCATTAAATCTTTAATAGACCCATGACAGACTGTTCTTACCCTTCTTACTCTTAGTTCTCTATATGCCTTCAATGACTGGACCCTCCATTTCAATTCAAAGCCCTTTGGGGCTCCATTATTTTCTAATCAGTTCCAAAATGTGACATACAAAACAAGACCCCAAGGAACCCCTGCATAAGATTTGAGGGCGATACCCTCCGTAAATTCTCAAAAAGAGCAATCAAAGTTTTTTGAGAAATAAGTTGGATGAGGAATAAGCCATGAGAACCCCATAACTAACATCTTTCAATTTGTCTTGTCTTGTGTAACAAGAAAATATATGGTTTAGGGGTGGGGATCTCAATGGTTTTGAAGATAATTCAGTATTTCAGAAATGGGGGAGGGCAGGGAATACCCCCACTCCCTGAAAATACTCTCATTTAATTTGTCTACCTGTATTTTGGGTAATAAACAAATTGATATGCCTTTTCTATTGCAAAGTCACCAAAGATTGACAGGTGTGTGAAACTAGGATTAAATAATGACAAGCTGGGTATTGTAACATGAATTTCTGTTTGAATTGGGCAGCTATGACT
>JACSZP010008508.1:0-17370 GCA_016161895.1 Pinna nobilis | reverse complement strand
AGAGAGAGAGAGAGAGAGAGAGAGAGAGAGAGAGAGAGAGATTTGACGTCAACACGAAAAAGATAGCTCAATGAAAATATGCTTACAAAACATAAAAAAAGTTAAACCCGATCCTAGACGCTTGTCATCTACTGGAATGTAACACACAACATAGAAATCTTAATGCATATATCAAACGCTCGTCAGACTTAATCAAGCCTAATTATCAACCTGCTGTACTCTACTTCCGATAAGTCTGCACTGTAGAACGTCTTGTTGTTTTGATTATTGTAATTCCATATGGACTCTCAAAGAGACAACATTTAGGTATGTGTGCTACGTACAGTTAAACCTCATTATTCCGGACGCTAAAAATGCGAATAATATACCTCCTGGACATATTTCTAAGGAACAGAATTTTCCATTTGTATTGGTTCCAATACACTAGACAGATACGCTTCGAAACTCTGGACGTTTCATCTATAAGGACTAATTGTTTTGGAATGAAGTATTTCGGATTAATGAGGATACACTGTATATAGCTTGTTTACGGGGATAGATATGTCACTTTATTGAAAAGAAACATTGCGCCATGTTTCTCTTGTGATGGCTTTGGACGATCCATTCCATGGCATATGTATACGATCTACACTTCATATGTAATTTTTCGGAAAAACTTTTTATTTAAAGTATTACTTAATTCTCTTCCATACAATGGTTTTTTATCACAGTTGATCCGTTATGACAGGGTATATTCTACTAATAAACATTTAATGTACAAAGGGAAACTGCCTACTATTAAGTGATTGTCACACGGATATAGAAATAACTTTCATTGATTACTTTTAAAAGTATGTAATGTTTACGATAGGTTTAAAGACTTGATTTGTAATAATAATGATTCATATAATGAATGAAGTATTGAATTACTAAATTAACAGTGGTTTTATGATTTGTTCTAATCTATCATTATGCGGATCCATTCATCGCTTGTTTCGACTGAGATTTTCTGGGCGCAAAGAGGGTTGTAGCGGCCAACAGAGGACCCAAATGTCTTCATGAATTTGCTGATATCAGTGTGTATCATGTGTTTCCCATGGCCATCAAATGACACTGTATCTGTTATTATATAGTGTTTTCAGATTTCCCCTTTTGGATCTGCTATTACACTTTTCCGATGTTGGACAATGGAGTGTTTATAAAGCTTGTCGTCAAAATTCAAGACGACATCAATAACATACATACTTTTAAAAAAGTTGCAAAATCTTTTGTTAGTAAAGTTTTTTATTACGGTTTTGAAAGATAAATGGAATCAATTTATGACAAACATAGTAAAGATAGAATAAGATAATGGAGACGGCAATTACTCACCTGGAAATTACGTAATCAATGCAATTGATATGAACTGATTGTGTGAATGTCCCGGCTTTGCATGTATGAAATGGACATTTGCTATTGTTTGTTAACAATACAGCATGTTTTGGGACTAGTTTTATGAAATTACTGCAGAATCGTTATACATGATTCTAGTGAAATTACTCAACTACGAGAATGAATACGAGAAGTGTGCATACATACGTAAAACATACATACAAACATACATACCCACATACATACATACATACACACATACAAAATAAATGCAATACATACATACATACATACATACATGCATACATGCATGCATTCATGCATACATACATACATACATACATACATACATACATACATCATAATGCAGTATGCCTAGTTTTCGCTTATCATCATTCGATCCTTTAACAGGGACAAGATAACTTCAAACGGAAAATTAATGTATTTATAACATTAAGATAAATTTGTATGATAATTGACCTGTTTTTTCTAGGACTTCCACCTCGGAATCAAAGTAAAACTTTGATATGTATCTTACAGTGTTTTTGTTTTTATATTTTATTCTTTCATCTAGCATTTTCTGTGAAGGTACTATTTCGAACATAAAAAGATATTCAATGATATTGTTTAGACTTCATTCAAAGGAACCAGAAGTGACGTCACACTCAGAAATTCTAAGAATGTTGAACACACCAAATAAATCGGCGGTATTGAGGAAGAATTTGTTTTTCTCATTGTAAGGCAACTAGTGCATGTTCATTCCGTTTGGTGAATTATAAACTATAATATTTAAAAGCGTGGTCTTGGAAAGAAATCAAAGACATCCACAACCATCAGGCATCTGAGGTAATGTCGTTATGTTCAGCAGCGTATTTTTGTAGGTAGGATATATCCACAAACCAGCACTCACGCACTTATTTGTTTACAAAGGTCTGTTTTCATCGTCTTAATGAGGCGCCGAATCATTTGATAAATGAGGCTACCGGTTCCGAACACCAAACATGTGTTGTTTGATGTTATTTACTTAAAGTTACAACTATTAAAACAGAAAAACAGGTGGATGAAATAATCGCTTCATATGTGCGACTATGTCGGTAAAACTAGCGTCAGGTATTGTATTAATACCTCAGTCATGTGAAATGATACCCATGTATCGTTTATATTTTGATTTGTACATATCCTTCTTTAAAGAAAGGGTCTATTTTGCTACACCCATATTTTACTTATAATTTTCAAAATGAACCTCGAGTTTCTTTAATCGGGAAGAGGCCTCATTGACCGAATATGCTAGACATTTTACTTTAAACCTCACCTCCTGTCGGCACAGATTCAAGCCTCCAGCGAACAAAGATTAATTATATGTAAAACTTCATCATTTTATTCCCGGATGGCCCGTGGTCTTTTCCTCCGTCCACCCCTTCATCGTTGTACAATGCATAACTTAATTGGTAACAAAATTGATATCAAAATATAACATTCT
Organism: Pinna nobilis; assembly: GCA_016161895.1. Classification (NCBI taxonomy): domain Eukaryota; kingdom Metazoa; phylum Mollusca; class Bivalvia; order Pterioida; family Pinnidae; genus Pinna; species Pinna nobilis. Next base: position 14,540 of record JACSZP010008508.1, on the reverse strand, counting down.
AGAAGAAATTGATTAGTTTTAGATATACTGTACAATCAATTCCACAAATATATCAAGGTAAAATCGCGCTCTACTTGTACGTTTGAATTGACGCAACTTTTTTAAACGCATTTTTTTTTCAGATATAGACCAGGGTGTTCGATCGAGAATATATTGCTTTATTAAGGAGTATTTTAGCTAATTAATCTACGTTTCATGATAAACATTTTCGATTGCCTGCCCGAAGGATGTTATGTGGTACAGCAGATACAGAACCCATCATCATAATTCGATGATAATTTTGACAAAAACAAATCAAAAGTCTATTTCAACGACCACCTTTTAAAAAGCATCGATATATTGAGATCATTTTTGAATTTTAAACTATCTTAAAAATACTTATATGAATCTCTGTATAAATGTCATACATGTATGACTATACAACAGTCACTTTTGTATATTCCCTTTGTTGTCATTTTAGACAACTTTAACAGTACATTAACAATGAAAATATTTCTCAACCTAAAATGGACATTGGTGTAGTTTTTTATGTCAAAAACTACAACTCACAGAAAAATTCGAATAAAAACAAAATTCATCTTTGTGCCTTTAAGTATGCTCGATCTAAAAGTTGGACTCAACAATTCATTTCAAAGCACTTGACAGTCTTCGTATAAAAAACACTTCAAATCGATATGCCTCAGCGCCATGGTTATGGAAAAAAGGGGAATCTATGGCATAACTGAAACGCCTCATCAGCTTCAGTATCTATATCATGCATCAAGAAGCCATTGTTGATCATTTTGACTGACAAAAGTTACCTACATAGACGAAATTTACCATTAAGCTTCACGTAAATATCAGAAGATAACTAATTTATCTTGTTTTCTGTTGATGCATACGATATCAAGATTAGCATTCATTACACTCATATAGGGGTTAAATTAGGACCCATTTCTAAAATAAATAAATGAATACATAAACATGTATAATCTAAATATGTGCAAAATGTAAAATGTATGCATAGGTAGTTATCAGGTTATTTAGCATACCAATTATCTATTCATAATTTCCCTTTAATATTCAGGGACATGGCAAGTGATATATATGAAAAGAGTTGGGATCAGGTGCGTAGGAGGAGTAAGCATCCCTGTTGACCGGTCACACCCGCCGTTAGCCCTCTATCTTGGTCAGGTAAACGGAGTAATCCGTAGTGAAATACGGTGTGTAAAGAACGGTCTAACAACAGTTATGAAACATGTCAGACAGCATTCGACCCAATGACAGACCGTTTCGGCAAACCAGGTCATTAAAAGGAACACTAAAAAGACTAAACGTTCAAATCTTCCATTGCAGATTCGTTGTTTCTTCAAGTTTTTGAAAGTAGATTATTCATTAATTTTATTAAAAGCCATAAAAGTGTAGAATACGGCAAAATAAAGTAAAATGAAAAAGTACCACGGGATTTATAAAGACAAGCAGAATGCAAAATGTCTGTAAAAATGACAATCTCAATATCTATAGTTTTTGCAAATGTTAAACAGGATTCTCAAAATTGTCAATCTGATCTGCATCAATATAACACGAACGGTAGGAAAGCATAAAAAGTGAGAAAAAAAATTAGAAATTCACGAATTCCATTGAATATATAGGAATAACTGAACAAATAGATTTATGAGTGGTGTCATTGTATAACCGCTGCGTTCGTTTACCTAAGGTACACCGGTTCCCTTCCACAACAAAGACATCCTCTCCTATTCCCCCACCCCCCTCCCCGTGCGCCGATATCAGGGCCAACGATACATTAACATAAGTGTACGAAACTTGCTTATTAATCGTTGTAAAATAAAATGCTGTTTAAAGTTTAAGTTTTTATAGTTTAGCGCTATTGCAATTACGGGAACTCGGTGCTACACTAGTGGATCATGTATTTTTTCATCATCTAAGCACATTTTGTCTGACGGTGTGATCTTCATATAGACAATAAGTTACATGTATAAGGGAAACAGCAAAGTTTGAATTTTTCCGTGACGACAAATATCTCAAAGCATGCCACGTGATGTGTTTAGACTCTACGCATTATATCCTATACTGTTCTGCTATCCTGACTTTCAAGTGCGCCGAGTGGAATTCCTTAATATCAGTCATTCAAAGCACCTTATCCACTTTAGTTACCTTATGTCTACTTTGATTCAACACCTTTTGACCTGTGCATTAAGTACTTTCTCTTTTGTGATATTAACAGATATCTTTTTAGTTTTTATAAGAAATTATCGAGATAATCCGGTATTACGTTTCTCGGTCTGTCCGAGTTCTATTCATTATTTAATATCTCTGATAATATTTCATGTTTTCTCAAACATCAACAATGGAAATATTTTAATTTAAAAAGTACTCACAGCTGTTGTAATAATCAGAATTACGCATTTAACAGTAATTAATACCCCCAATCTCTTACGTTAAAGAAGAACGTCTCAATTCACCTCAGGCAAGTACGTTTTTTGTCTTCATGTAATTTATTTATGTGCCAGCTTCTATGTCTTCACACGTGTCAGGATTCCACGCATTATGTAGACTGATATTAACGACATCATGGCTGTGAGTCTGACAGCTGTTACTAGAGGAAAATTGTGCTGTTATCCAGTGTGTACTACATGTTGCCTTTGAGGTAACACGACGATATCTCACAATAAGCTGTGTTCTATAGCCAACGTTGAACATTCCATCCCAAACTTCGGGGAGGGGAAGAATTCTGAGTTAGAATTCCCTTCAGAAAGATGACAAATGAAACTAAATACATAGCAACAAAGTCAGTGCAAAAGTTTTTGCATTTCAGACAACAAATTACACAATACAACATTGAGCGCAAAACGTGATTAAGAAGGCTAAAACAATTGGAGACTAATTGCATATTATGTAAATATACAACAGAACATACTACTGCATATCATGTAGCTGTATGACAGGAAGGCTGTGAATAAAAGAAACATTGCAAAATGTTAAGACCAATTCTCTTCTTTGACAACAAATATACAATATGAAACATGCGTGGTAAGGCAATGTGGTCTATCCAATGTATTTTTTCAGTACCGCTGCTAGCTGTCTATAAGGAATAACTGGTATGGTATCGTATTGTTGTTAAACGTCCCACTCAATAATATTTCACTCATATGGAGACGTCACCGTGTGCCGGTGAAGGGCTACAAATTTTGCCTATGCTCCGCACTGCTGGCTGTAGAGCAGGGAGGGTTCTTTAACGTGCCAACACCTACTGTGCCACGAGACCTCGGTTTTTACTGTCTCATCCGAAAGACAGGGACGGCCAACCGCGGAGCGGCGCTACGCGGCTCGAACTCGGATCTTTCGATTCGCATTCAAACACGCTAACCACTCGGCCACGGAGGCCCCGATAAAGAATAACTAGTGTAAATCAAACGGTTTTATTGTTTCACTAAAGGTAAGTGATCCAACTGCTTAAAAGGTTCAGAAGGCCGTTGTATAGAGTTTACAGATATCTTGAGGAAATAAAGTACATGTATATGTATGTCATGTTTAAATATTCATTTATATGCACACAGCTCGGTACAAAAAAAAATACATTTATGCCAAAGTTGGATCACTGTGGAATTCCCTTTACTGGCATTGGAGACGTCTCGTTTTAAGTGAAATATTTTGAGTAAAACTTTAAGCAAAGTCACGATTGCAACAAAAAACATTAAAGACAGGGGTATATGATAACTTTATATTTGATCAGTGATTGCTGGCAAGGTAATAGATAATTGTTTTAGAAAGACAATATAGAAAATAAAGTATAGTATACTTAGGTGAAATATTGATTTGATCCAATTTTTAGATACAAATGAAATTCTTGATTTCCCTTATTTACGGACAATTATTTTGTTATTCATATAAACCCATCACAATTGTCAGTAAGTTTACTGTATATAAAATTTCAAAAGTAATCCCGTGTTCTGATCTCTTCCACGTTTGAAATGTAATATATAATCTTTAAACAACCTTGATGGCAATTTACCTCGTAACTGTAATTATTCATGAGAATTCTGCTTCTTGATCATTTGAGATATTCTTTAACATTTTCTAGGTCATCTGTACATATATCTTTATCGTGTCTGTGAGAGACAATGGTTATCCGTAGACCGTTAGGCCTAATTGTTTTTCATCGGGGAAAGTTAAGTCTCACGCGTTCTGACGTTAAATGTCCAATACCACGTTGACAGTAGAAGATACCAAGGGGTAATCAATAATTCAAAACTCCAAAGGCAGACGAAAGCATGGCCAAATAAAAAAGAGACAACACAAACAGCTACCAAGATGAACTACATCAAGGCTAAAGAACATAAGTTTTCTATTAACATTTGAATGAAATATGTTTCAAGAAAATAACATTTTAGGTTTATTATATCGGCGACAAGCTGACCTAGGATAAAAAATCTTTGACCTTTTCTGAATAGAAAATATTATCACTACAGCGACACGGGAATCACTTATGTGTAGATGTAGGCCTATTCGAGATGGAAAATTGTTAGCACAAGGTGCGATTTCCCTGTCCATATTCAAAGTTTTGACTGATTGTATACCTCCCATCCCACAATAAAACTTCTCATCTATTATATCAGATAATGTTCAACAGATAAATTACGTCTAGAGTAATTGAGCGTACAACATATAGGACGCCAGCATATGCGAGAGAAGTATCCGGGGTAAGATACACACTAACAACTTTGGTTATCACAGAAAAGATTCGTGGTGAAAGAAAAGGGCTTCCTGTGAAGATGAAATTATTAAAATGATAAAAAAAAGTTATTGACGCTAGTGCTACATTTTACTGTCTCATCAGGAAAACCAGAAAAAAACCGTATATGTCACAGTTTGGACTCGAACCATGAACCTCTGAAATTAAGGCTAGCACTCTATATCACAGAACAACGAAATACTCTAAAGAGCGATAAGGAGCTGAGATGTTTAAAAATAAAACGTTTTATTTTTCCCTTTTCCCACATTGAAGTACAAAATTATCTTCGCATATTTCAAGTTTAATGAGAAGATCGGTGATCAACGCGTAAGTTCTATGTTGTTATCACTCTCTTTGATGTTTCATTAAAATCAATCCAATTAGTTCATGGCTATTTTTATGCTTCATTTTGAGAAAAACATGATTTTCTGAATATTTCAAAAACCGATTCAAAGAAACGGGATCAAAGACTTAAAATTTGAACAAAGTGGTTGTCAGCTGCCCAAATTGTATATTCGACAAGCGCAATACATTGAATTCCTCAACATATCGCAAATATTTCCTTATCGAACAATAGACTCTTTTAAAACAACTCTGATTTTCAAACAAGAAATACTTCAGCAAAACCAATCACAGAGGGGTCTTAATAGAGGTATTTTACACACTATTCATGGCTAATTATCGATCTAAAAAAGGAATATCATTGTTGTGTAATTTTGGAATGTATATCAGGAAGACATGCACATTCTCCAAAAAAAAATCCGTAAATAACACAGCATTGATCCGATCTGTGTTATTAAGGGCCTCAAGTAGTTCAAATAGATTAGACAGTTGTAACTTTTAACTTCTGACAAATATAAAGCAAAGTAATATCTAGTCTTACTATAAAGTGAAAAATTACTTTTCTCATGAATTCTCAGCATTGCCATCATTCAGTTGAGTGCAAGGCTAAATACAAAGCAGACCAGCATATATCACAAAGAGTAATATAATTGTATTTTAATAACCTTCCCATAAGTCCACCAGAAGACGATACCCTATTCAACTTTTCAAAACAAAATTGTTGACAACTTTTAAAGATAAATGAAATCTATTCTTGGACAAGAATACAAGGTCTATTACAAGGGTCAATTTCAGTAGAATACTTTAGAATGAAAATTATAAAGCACTATACTGAATTTTCGAGATATACTGTTTAGACATTTCCCGGGACCATGAGTACATAGTTTTTCGGTTTTCCTTTTTATAATATACGTCACGTGAGAGTCCGACAGTTGTATAGCATCGATTTGTCACGTTTTAATGATAAAAATAAACTGAAAATAACAGCAGACTACACTCTTATTAGTTGTTCAATATGTAAAATAAAAATTGGTCGTCGAGCCTAGGTTTGGCTGATTTTTGTATAAAAATATAAGTGAGAAGAAGGGGAAAAGATAAATTGTCGTCAATCGATTCTTATACTTTTGTAACAACCGGAAGTTGTAGATGCATAATAATTGTAGTAAAACAACTGATAAAATGAGACCGTATCGGTGTCTCGAAAGTCCCGTATTACGAATTACAGGCGATCCAGGCGTCCGACAGGGGTCAGCATTGCCATCTAAAATACGTTAGAAGTTGCATCATAACCCGTCAAGTCGAGTGTAAAGTCAAGCTGGCGGAGTTTGTTAGAGAATTCAATGTTCAAAACGAAAAAAGTCACTAAATTTTACCGCAATCTAATTAATCGTTTAATTCTTGGGATGACCTGATTCATTTTTGGATTATTGAAGATTTTGTATCGGCCAAAAGATTAGATTTGCCAAGCGATGATTTCTACTATTCAATAATACTTTTTTTTCAAATAATCGGATTATGAGACGTGAAATCAACAAACAAATTTTAACAAGGATTTATCTTTTTTTTCACAATGGAAACGAAATCAAAGCTAAGCAAATAGCTCCGAGATTGCATTTCATTTTTAGTTCTGAAAAATGTGTATTATGTGTCCAATTTGCAAAACATGGATGCCAAAATGAATCCTTAGAATAGAAATTACGCATCAATTTCATTGGTTTATAAAAAAAATCCTTGGACATTTAAATTCTTTTCTGGATCGGAACATGTCACTCTTATCTATATCCTGTATTTGAATTGTGATGCCAAAAATCCGACATCTATTCCATTTAATTAAAATGATATGAATAATGCGAACACTTGAAAAAATATGGTAGATAAAAAGCTTCTGCAATAGAAAGTGTTTGCTTTATATCTGCAGATATCACGAATCCATCACCTTTCAACAAAACTGCTTTTGCAGAGCCGTGAAACTGTATTTGATTGACGCGTTGAAATACTATCAACTTTACATTGATGCCTTTTAGAAATATTAAAAGTATCCTGTCGCTGATGTTTTGTGCTCAATTAAACTAAAACTCTGTATCATGTGCGTGGCAAAACTTCGCTTATAAACATATGTTAGAAGAAAGCTTGAAATGTATCATTATCAGGTGAAATAGATCATGCTTTTATTTTTAGAAATAGAAATACAGATTCTAGATGCGTATTTGCTTAGGCAGTACGCCGCAAAAAACCAAACAAACAATGCATGTTTCTTCTTTGATTGTTCAGAGCTGTGATATCCGTTTAACACGCGACGGGATACTCTTTAAGCGACTGAGGTACATTAACCAGCTTAAACCCTTTGATTTGTTGGTTTCCTATTTCAACTAATCAAGACACTAAATAATCTCAACAAACACATATTATTATGTTTATATAAAACTTTATTCCTGTAGCATACCGGTGGGTGATATTTCACTTTCTTCTCAGATCGCATTTTCAGCTGCACTATTACTTGTCTATAGACAGTAATTGCTAACTTGTATATCAGATAGCCATTCATGCCTTGGTATCTGTAATTTTTATACTTACGAAAAAGAAAATGAGGGCGATAATCGTTGCTCCCCACTTTATTGCTCGTCTCAAGGGCCCAGGTGTTCATTAGCTGGTGAAAATGTAACCCTCGGTTAAATATAAATAAGGTTTGAAATACAGCCTAGAAATAATTTTGTTGTGAAACAATTTCGTTGTTGAGGTTAAATATATCAAATTCAATTAATTTTACCAAGTGTTGAGGCTCAGTTACTTTATTTCTACAAGGCTCGGATATATTAAACTTCAACTAACAGTTGAGTTACTGGGCCCCGGGCGATAGGTCGTGGGTTCGGGATATATATGTATGTCCTGCGAATGAGAGAGTAGATTCTAATTATAGAAATTTTGTCTCACTGTATTTGTCACGTTATATGGTATGGTATTGCATTGTTGTTTAAGGTCCCACTCAAGAATATTTCACTCATATGGAGACGTCACCGTGTGCCGGTGAAGGGCTACAAATTTTGCCTATGCTCGGCACTGCTGGCCGTAGAAAGACAGGGACGGCCAACCGCGGAGTGGCGCTACGCAGCTCGAACCCGGATCTTTCGATTCGCAATTTAACAGGCTAACCACTCGGCCACGGAGGCCCCGTCACGTCATATACATGTAACCCACATTGTTCGTCAAGTGAAGAGAATGGACATAAAATAGAGCATTTCTCTAGCATATAGTGAAATCTCCATATAAGTATGGTATTCTGGAGTGAGGTATTTATTCTCTATGGTTCATACTGTTTTGATGGTATGGCTACTTGATTTCGACCTTGAATGTCGGGCCGATGACGACTTTGTCAACTTTTTGACTTTTTTTCTTCCAGAACATAATTAAGACGAAAATACTTTGAAACAGTGTTGTTTATATGTTGAAGAATGTAATGTGCTAAATTTGTTTATTGATGTCTCTCATAATTTGATTATATATGAAGACTTATTAACCTGTAACAATAATAACAAGAAAACTAACTTTAATAGGTTAAAAAACAATATGTGTTTGTGAAGCACTGATGCCGCCAGATAGCATTATACATATGAGGGTCAAAGTCACAATGCAAGGTCACGAGGTCAAAATTAATGGTACTTACAGACACATCTTGTCTCACAAAGTATTCATGTAAAATATGAAGACCATATCACTTACCAATCAGAAGTAATGACCAATGTTTAAGTTTTTTTTAAAGTAGGTCAAAGCCCAAGGTAAAAAATTATGGTACCAACAGAACGGTCTTGTCACAAGAAATACACGTGAAATTTGACAGGCCTATCACCATTCAGGAGTTATGGGCAATATTAAAGTTTTGCGGACAAACAGACAAACCGTCAATCATACAGACAGACAGACCAAAACCTATATGCTGCCGTAACCTCTTTTGGGGGGCATAAAAGGATAGTATTAATAATTAAAGTTTCAAAGTTATAGACTATAATGATAATACTGATGACAATATGTAGCTGATGGAAACAAAGATGATGATCATTAAAGCGTCTCATCGTCGTGTTCCCACATAATATCGAAGTTTCATAATTCGAAAATTTCTTCAAAGGCAACCACAAAACGAAACAAAATGCACGTGATGTGTTATCGGTATGAATCAACATTTCCAAAGGGAACACACACGTTTCATTTGACTCCGAATAGTCCATCGAACGATACTGAATACGCTAATTTCGAGAGAAGCATAAAGTTATGATAAAGATGTTAACGGTATTTGTTAACTGAAAAGTGATTATTTGTAATAGCTTGTTTTTTATGAAATAGGAACATGAACTCGTTGACAGAAATCATTAAGAACCTGAGCTTTTCATCGAGGACCTCACATGTAACTAATAAAATGGTAATTTAAATACCATCTACTTTCTTTAATACCCATACTAAAGAGTTCCCATCTGACTCGTTGACTTCTTTTAAACTACAGGACAAAGGAAGATATAATTATATCGTTTATTGATTAAACGATGAGATACGGTTATGCTCCTGAACACATTTATTCAACATGTGTGTCTTTGTTTAGTTATGAATCACTCTCCACAATGAATACAGGCCAACAGACCCAATGGTTAGTATGTTCGCCCTTTTTATCGAGATTCCGTACGTTCGAATCCTCGCCGCGCTGCGATGCGATTGGTTACCCCTGTCCTTTGGATGAGACAGCAAAATCCGATGTTCCGTGTCGCAGTAGGTGTCGGTACGTAATAGAAACCTTCTTGCTTAACGGCTATAAGTGTCTAGCATAGGCCAAAGTTGTCGTCCTTCACCGGCATAAGGTGAAGTCTCCGTATAAGTGAAAAACTCTTGAATACAGCAATAAAAGACAACACACTAAACCAAAATTCACGAATGTAAAATATCAAATCGAGTTATTCGTTATGCTAAATGGTAGAGAACAGGGTTGATAAACAAATAAGCTGCATACTGAAATTACTTAAACTTGAACTCTTGGAGAGGGCAAGGAATGAGATTGTGGTTTTCTATATTTGTGTCGTAGAGTTGGTTTTAGCTAGAGTTAGCATCAAATATTAATCTATTCGAAGGTAGTGGCAAAAGGAACGCTTTCTGCGGAATCATACTCGTGTCATAAAATTTTCCCATGAATACATTTGTACTATTGTTTTGGCTAGATACAAACTCATAAGAAATTATTTCCGACCCGGAAATAAAAAAAAAATTGCGAAGTGTAAGGTGCATTTTTGACATCCATGTTCACAGACTAAAATACCTTTTATCTTTTCTTCATTACTTTTAATTACCAGGTGTACCGATATCCGAAACCACGACAAAAATGCAATAGAAAATAGGCACAAAAAGTATACAAAATTTAATTGCATTTAAAATATTCACGATAGATATCAATTGATTTAATCTATAAACAGAAACACAAATGAATGTGATATTGAACAAAAACTAACAAATTAAATCATTTGTCGTATTTTCTTATCTTATTTGAGGAAGAGTTCAGTTAAGAGAACAGAAAAATCGGTCTTGAGTAATACCCTATGCTGCTTATATGTTCCTAAAAAAATTGACACTTTTTATTGCGATCAGTTTTTATCAAAATTGAATGTTTTCACTTTCGAAAGATAAACACATGTAATTAAATCAACGCAAATACCTCGTGTTCAATCAAAAACTGTACCGATCTCAAAATAGTCGTAATGGTTGTTGACATCACTGCAATTTTCCATTCTTACGATATATTGTCAAATTGAACTCAGAGAGAGAGAGAGGGGGGAGAGAGAGAGAGATAGTTCAAGTAAAGTCAATAGCTTGCAACGTTTATGCCTAATGAATACCCAGAGAAAAAGTTTTTACTAACTTAAAACAAGAATTTCAAAAGACCACAAAGCTCTCCGAAGGGTACATATGTATACTAGTAACAATAAAGTTAACGTTTTTTAAACGAAGGTCAAAGTCCAAGGTCAAGGTCACAATATTAGAAGGTAAGGCCCCGATTGGCTCTCGGTCGTGTTTCATACCAGTTGTTAGACCGCTTTACACGCTGATTTTAACTAAGGATTACTCTGTTTACTCCTCCTAGTCACCTGATACCACCTCTGGTGTGTCCATTTATATATGACCACGAGGAATCCATACGTGAAATATCGAAACCTTTTCTTTTTCCGATTCAAAAAGATGAATTCCTTGGTTAATGTTTTACGGCTACGTACGCCGTTCACGACGCCAACAACGATGACGTGTCTTAAGTGGGGCGCTAAACAGCAATGCAACCAATCAGCAAGTAAACTTGATAGAAAAGGAAAAGTAAATACAACTCTCCGAATTCCATTGTCTCATGACATCTAAAGTGCTATGCAACTTGTGTCAATGATATCAATTGATTTACATACTCAATTAACCACTTTTACCGCCAGTATAGAAAAGCTAATGATGGATATAAGCTTTGAACTATTCATGGCCTTAGATAATTTCGTCGGAGATTATCTTTGCGTTATGCAAAATTATCATCTCTGTTATCCAAATCATAAATCTATTTTGGTTTAATTTGCTTTTATTTCTCATTTTTCGAAATGAAACAGTTTGTCATCACCTTCCCTAGATAAAGTCTTCCAATCGGTATCCTTTTGGTTCCTTTAAATTATTTAAATCATCAGTAATAAATTTTTATTTTTTAATTTTTTTTTTTTACATTTTTAACAACTTTTACTTTAATCTAAAATGATAAAAACGCATTTGAAAGGTAATGAACCCCATTAATTGGACAGTAGCAAGCTAAGCTCTTCCTTCCTCTTTCAGCGTTGACACAGAAAATGATCCGGTATAAGTGTTGCGATTTCAACAAGGCTACCTTCTGGAGAGTTTTTGTTTGTTTCGTTCTTTGGAAACTACCTTAAATTACTTAAGCAATTCTTACGGCTACGACAACATTCTGAATAAGTTCTGCAATATAGGCACAGTTTTTTTTTATTTAGATACAATTTTAATTGAAATTAAAGATCTTTTTAATGGTCTATCCGAAGGACAGGGATTAGAACTCATGCATGCGTTAGAAAAGCGGTAAACATATACAAGAACATAGAACATATATAATAATAAGAGTTTGTTTCGAGAAATTCAGTAAATGAAAAAAATACAGTTGTAAACGTTTGCATAAGTAGTCTCCGTAATATTTTAACTTGATATGGATATATAAAATTGTAAATTTCTAGTTTCAATAATGCAAACATACATGTTACATTTATTCACATCTCAATACAAAGTCTCCCAAGAAGCCAGTATTTATATTGTTGTGTCACGTGACTAATCTTGCATAAAGCTTTAGGAGTTTTATTGTGTCATGTTTCAGATTCAAACTTTCTTATACAACATTACTTATGACCTATTATAACAATTGATCGTAATCTATACATATAAATCCTCGTCCGTTTACATAACTTCGAGATTTAACGATCATTTAAGCGATACACAACGGAGTCACTAATATGTCAAACAGACTTGGAAAACAGATGACAATGATTAAGAATTTAAATCTCTTAATTCTCTTTGTCAGTTTACAATCGCACTCGATTTCTTTATTGATAATAAAGGCATTAGCTAAAGTTAAATGGCTAACAAAACTTAATCTCATTAAAATTCGATATTCAGAGTACTTTACATGTAGATCTTATGAAGCCCCATTGAGAGGGCAAATACCATGACCTCTGTCAATGACCAATCAAATTATTAACTTTACAAATTGATGGTAAAGTTGTCAACGGGAGTATGAAAGACACAAGCTGTTCCAAACGAGTTCACTAGATCTGTCTATGTGGTTTCATTAGATGTGTGTGTAAAACACACAAAGTCAGAATTTTCACTAGATTGATCAAAACGATGAACACTTTCGTGAATTTAGTTATTAATTTGATAATTTCTCATTTGCAAATCGATTAATTTTCAAATATGTCATTAATATCAATTGACTACAAATGTATTTCGCTTTGGTTATTCCTATTAATCCTGATTGGGTCTCGCAACGTTTTTCATGCTTGGGTCCTACTGTACCGTATTTGTTGAATTGACCGGCACCGTACCAAACATTTTCGAATGGCTTGTGATTCTTCTTCATTTAAATAATGTGTTTCATTTTTTTTTTCTTTTTTCAAATAACTGCGTAATTTTTGTTTAAATAGGCTGAAGCTTTTGTCACTAAATAAGTTGAGTTCTGTAATGCGATGTTAAACATTAAGTGACATGGCGATGCCTTCCACTGGATGCAGCTCACATACAAGCAATCAGGTACTCGTAATCGATATACCAAACAAGCGGACATTAAGGATTCATAATAGTAACACGCACTTTCCATAATTATCTTATCATAGTGTCGGAACACCATCTTTGGTACTTGATGGTCTTAGATTCGTGGGTTCTTCAGTCCGTAACAAAAAACGCTGTCAAGATCCGATATCCGACTGGTTAGAAAATCTTACTTAAAACCATGAAGTCTCTCAAGTATGGGCAGGTATGAGACCCGTTTTTCATAATAATACCCTAGTCAGAGGGTTGGGTCTTTATTTGACCTTTAACCCCCTTTAATCTGTACTTTCCTCGCCACAACTTGGTGTTAACGTCAGCGTCGGACTATCCAAACAAGTACTACTAGTTTGTGACGCTGTCGTCAAATTTGCCATTTAGACTGGAGGCTTGAATAATAAACAAAAGCAAGGGTTTCTGTGTTCTAGTCAAGTACAATTTTTAAGTTAATATAACACATTGCTGGCTACATTTTGATAAGGTCAATTGGTGAAATATATAAACTTCCGCCAGATTACCCCACATATTAGATTATAATAAAACACACAGAATGAAAGGGAAAACGCATTTATAGATATTCACTGTAACACTGCATATATGCTGTATGGAAAAACACAGAGGAATGGGGACTATGTAATGTGTAAACAAATATTGATAATCGTCCTGTTAGGGTTTTTTCGGCCTTTTCTTTTGCTCTCTTTGTGATTCTAAAGTCATCGTATAAAACATGATAAAGGCAGCTGACAGAAGGATCCTGATAGAAAAGTCCTCAATAGAAAACTCTACAAAGGTTATAGAGAGAGGGAACATAGATAAGTCTTCTTTGAAGCCCTTTGCTGTTATTTTGTGACATTTGCATGGAAGCTTTTAGGAGGTGGGTAAAAATAATAAAACAAAACAAATCTTTGTTGAAATGCCAATTTCTATAAAGCTGACCGAATGTTATTTTGTCTTGTAAAGTGACTACATGGGAGTTCTTCATAAGGGTCGTAAATTTTATTTTCGATGAGAGCATCGATGCACATGAAGTGATTTTTATACGCCCGTCGAATGACGGGACGTATTATGGTATGGCGTTGTCCGTCCGTCCGTCCGTCTGTCCGTCCGTCCGTCCGTCCGTCTGTCCGTTAACTTTTCTGGT
>JACSZP010008507.1:10951-33972 GCA_016161895.1 Pinna nobilis | reverse complement strand
TGTATACCGGTATGTACAGTCCGCTGCCTTTGTATACCGGTATGTACAGCAGACTTGCGTCTTTGCAGAATAACGATCTGGAAAAACTTTGCAGTAAATCAAACTTATTTTCGTGTTACTATGCTGACTCGTCGTCGATGTACTTTTAAGTTTATTAAACCGAGAACCGAGAACTATTCTTTTTTCATGTGGGGAGCAGAAACTATGAATTCCGCTTCATAAAATATTCTGGAAAAGAGGTGCTCTTTGTACTCATTGGAATGCCGACTATCTGTAACATTGTCCTCAAGAACTTACAATATCGTCCTCTGAATACTTGTTACTGGGCTCATTGTGTGTTTTTTTTTTCAAATTCAAAATATGATTCTTCTTGGCCTAAAGCCTAGCATTCAATTTGTATCTGCGATTTACACTTTCGTATACGGAGGAGTTCCCTATGAAAAAAGCGAAGGAGTATTTTCAGCATTTCATCTAGTGAAATGTATTTTGAACGCTGTATGGTATTTGCAAAAAAAGTCATAAGTATGGTTTTATTTTCAGACTAAATGATTTTTGAATCACTGAGAAGTTTAGTTTATTCGATCATGTATATCATATGACGATATAATAAAACTGCTCATTGCTGAAATCAAATTAAAGATAAACAGCTAAAAGCGTACATACAATACTTTATTCGTGTGCTACCTCTAAATAACAAATAAAAGTTCTGCAAGTGATATCTAAGTTATTGTTTTGATATTTAGTTAATTCCTCATAAATACACTTTCGATCTCTATAGTTGCCGTATCATTTTATCATTTTTCTATTTTATGATTTTCTTGTTTACGATTTAGGTCTACTAAAGATTTTGATGGATCAGTTTATCGTTTCATCTATTTTTTTCCCCAGAGAACAGCTGAGAAGAAGCAACATATAATCTATTTCATCTGCTTGTTGAGGACCACATCTGACACGTGTTTATGAAGATAGCACATTGAGGTTAATTACAATGTGCAAAGATCCCCCAATATAACAAACGAAGGTGGGATTACTATAGTTCTTAAAGGGGCTTAGTATATTTTCGACCAAGAATTCAGATTGTGTATTCAGTCTCTGCAATAGACATTTTATGACGTACAATACGACTGATGTACATGTACAGTGATGGGATTTATTTAGAGTAGTGAGTAGCACAAATTACAACTTCCTCATTCAAAAAGCAAATAAAACAATTTTCTTAGATACACTCTTCTGTTCAGTAAACTTGTCTATGGCATTATACACCCTTCCTTTCGTCTATCTTCCTTTAAGCCTATCTATCTATCTATCTATCTATCTATCTATGGTATATACAGTGCCCTGACACAACTGTAAACTAATTAAACTAAACAGTTTTACTTTGGTAAATGAATGCGCCAGCATTATTTATGATACACAAAAAACTATGGCGAAGCAACGATTGAGTTCAACAATGGCACACTTGCTTGGAACGTAAAACTTCTATATATTCCTTAAACACCCCTCGGCAGATTCTCCAGTAATACATTACATTTCCAATGGCCGATACGAAACTGTGACTAAACTTCTCCCCTGGTTCTAGGCTCAAGTTACGTTGTTTCGAGCGTGCGTCAGGTTTTGCATACGAAGCGTTGTCTATAAATGGTAAGTCAGTTTTGTAGTGGGACGATGAAAACGAGAAATTCTCTGATACAACTTCCTTAGTTCCGCTTGTTACAAGAGAAGGAGCGAGCTAGCCGATAGTTGGAACTGCACTGCAGTAAGTTAATACTTTCATTACATTTTTATAAAATAGCTTATTATTGAAATGATAAACCTTCGATGCTACGTTATTATCCTAGTTGCAGAAGTGTGATAATTTGAAAACTATCCAGAAATGAATTTCGCCAAAAGCCGGAAGTCATTTATGAAATATGATTGAATCATATAAAATTCTACTGAGGGGTAACTGCTTATTCTGTATATTTTATAACTCAGATCTATAGCTCTGTAAGATGTCATAAATTGCACATAAATGTTGAGTATATCACTTTAATTAGCAGCGTGGCATTCATCTTTGGAAAAATGATTTTCATGTGAATTATACGTCTTTCTTTACTTTTATAGAAGAATAACAAAACGCAAAACTCGCTTGCGTTAAAAACAGCTGCAAAAACGTGTTTATTTCTTTTGAGGATGCGATGAATAAAGTGCAATAGCAAATTTGATTTCCACCGTACGGACATTTGTAAATGCACTGTTACTTCCCTGGAACTGGGGGAAATCAAATGTCTTTGAACGAAAAACCAGATATTGCAAACCGAATTTATTTTGGACATTTGGTCCTATCCCATTCGGGATTCGTAATATTCTTTCATGTTAAACCCTTTTTTCTTGTGTTCCAGACTTTTTTTCATTATTCTTTGTGTTGTCAACTGTAAAAATGGTACTTGTTCATGTTTGTTTCCAGTTATGATATAATTATGCTATACACAAAAAAGGGTTTAGAAAAGCTATGATACATCGTAATATCAATTTCAAGTTGTCTTTTCTTTGTACATGTATAAGATGTTTGAAATAATTGCACTGATATCTTCATCAAGTTGTTTATGATCTATACAATGTGAACCGTGTAAAATTCTAGGATTTGTACCATACAAACCATATTTCTGTATGCGCCTGGAATCCATACCAGGGGAGGCATAACAGGCATTACTGGATAATGATATTCTATGTGTGCTTCCTCATTGCATAATTCAGAACTATGTAAGGCTAAGTCTAACAATAGCTACAATGATCGTCTGTGAATTCATACTGTGAATACATCTGTTTTACTTTAGAGTATCATGTAGATAAAACCCTGTAAGTCACTCGTATGGACAATTTTACTACAAAAAAGTGAACAAACAAAATTTTAAACTTCCTTGGATGTATATGAATTTATTTGCGATTGCTCTTTCCCAGCCGTTCGACCCAAACTACCGTCAGAGATAACGATGCTGATGCGTGCAATATTTAGAAGATTATGAATCACTTGTCTAGTGTAATTACATGAAGTAGAAAGTGACGTCGAAGCACTAGTGGTAACGGTAAAAGCATACCAGCGCAGATTCCACAGATAACAGAGATGCCTTGGTTTTTAATTGATGGCCTTATACAAATACTTGATCCCTGATAAACATACTTAGGTTTATTGCTACATGTTTACTTATTAGTAATGATTTATCTAATATTCTTCCGGGAAACTTTTGCTATTTAGTTACATGTGTAGAGTGCACCTAGTCGTAGAACGTAGGGATAAGAAACTAAGATTTTGTAATAAGAAATAGCTAAGGACATATTTGGGGAAATCATACGGGTCAATGCATCTGAAAGTACAAATGCACACATACACGCACCCACGCAAAGAAACAGAGAGAGAGAGAGAGAGAGAGAGAGAGAAAGAGAGAGAGAGATATTCTATCTGCAGTATTCTAGAATATTTTAATGCCAATTGTATTTCTTTTCAAAATTGTTTAGATATAAAATTATTTGTGCGATGGTACTGACTGTTTAAGAATCGACAGTTTACACAAAAAGTGTAAATATTGAAGCATTGGATCTTAAAACATGAACTCCTTTTCTAAAAGGTTGATAAGATAAAACAAAATTTCAAATTTTAAAGTAGTGTGAAGAGGCGCTGGTTTCATACTAACTTAACATCACTCTTTTCTGGCGTGAAACAGCAATCTAGTTGTCTAGGCATTTGGTATTAAACTTTGGCACGTTACCAATGATCTAGATTCTTGGTTTTGTCAAAACATTTCGACTTTCAGATTTCTATCAAGTATTATCAGTGCTAGAAATACTGTTGTACATATGTGTTTCTTTAGTAAATCCGATCAAACCTGTAGTCAAAATGTATTAGTGTTGAATGATTGAAGCAAGCGAGAATCCATTTTTTGTACTTTCATGAAGTTGTTGTCGTTGTTGCGTTGTTGTTTAACGTCCCATTCAAGAATATTTCATTCATATGGAGACGTCACCGTGTGCCGGTGAAGGGCGACAAATTTTGCCTGTGATCGGCACTGCTGGCCGTAGAGCAGGGAGGGCTCTTTAACGTGCCAACACCTACTGTGACACGGGACCTCGGTTTTTACTGTCTCATCCGAAAGACAGGGACGGCCAACCGCGGAGTCGCGCTAATGAGAATCCATATTTTGTACTTTCATGAAGTAAAAGGTGATATAATTGTGGTTCGATAAGACAGTAGAGTGCTCAAGGTTGGAGAGGCTATGATTTAAATCGATGTTGCGATATTGAGAAGTTTTTTATTTCCAGATGAGACAATGAAAACTGACATCTTTGATCATAGGTCGAATAGGTTTAGGATTTACTCTTTACTACGGAATTCTAGTGGCTGATGTCACACGGACGTACATTAACAGATATTGAAAGCGTCTTAAAACATCGGCCAATTAAAAAGCAAAGCAAAACGAAAGAATTCTTTATTCATCTTTTCGCCAGCTCTGCAAACTTGAATGATTTTCAAAAATAAGTTTTGACTAGAAAAAAGTACTGTTAAAATCTGTTTGCGTCTTTATGGGTAAAGAAATTATTTTTCAAATCGAGATAATTAGAGGGAAATTACTTCTCAGAATTTGACGTCATTCAAATTGGCAACATCTGTAAACCGATTTGTTAGAAATAGACAAGCAAAAATCTTTAGAAGTATGTCAATAGGGAGGGCTATTTAATCTGTATCTCTTTGACCATCAGATACCTTAAGTCTATGGAAACCTAACTACAACGTACAACGTCCTCTTTAGGTGAAAAATTAATTTCTAATTTATTAGATCTGATCTTTTTAACTATGACCTATCCCTAGGATGAATGTAGACATTTACGAATAGCGAGTCAATGGACTAATAAATTTCTCTATTGTACGAACGAAGAAACCCGAGCTAGTCACAGAGATTTGAACTCATTATCCATCACCCTACCGGAGTACTGTAAATCCAGAAATTTTCGCAGAACTTTATTTTGGCGAATTGGCAGGCATGCAATTATTCGCGACACTATATTTTACGTGTTTGCTTTTTTAGTATTCTTAGTTCATGCTGTATTGAGCATTTTATTTATGGTTTGAAAATTAAGCGATACTTTTATTTTCGCGAGTAAGTGCTCTCGCGTAATTACGCGAAAATAAAATTCTCGCAAATAAAACCGGATTTACAGTATTGGGAAACATTAGTTGATGATGGACAATGGATAGCAAACATTTGAAATGTTTACAGTTCTACAGCATTTCTTTTAGGAAGTATCTGGTTAATCTTTGATATAAATTGCAATATTAACAAGAACCTTTAAACGTATTTAACTTAAACGCAAAAGGAGTGAAATAATATTTGTTAAGGTCAAACCATCCAAAACCTAAACTGCTGTGTCTCTTAAATAGACTTGAAAATCATACATTATATTGATGGTCCGAAATTTAAATAAGTTTATGATCATGACAAGTCATGTTTCAGATTTGACAGTTCTTGGTTGGGGTATAAAAACAAGGCGATGATATCACCGATTTTTGTTCCTTGTATGGAATACCTAGTTATTATTCCATATCTATGGGACAAGGAACAAATTCAAAAGGGGTCCAAATACGGACCTCTGAAACTTCTGAAGCGGAATCATGTGTCTTGGAGAAGTAAGCATGCCCTGTTGACCGACCACACCTACCGTGCATCCTTGGTCAAAACAGATAAATGAGGCATAGGTCTTTGCCATATATCTTAATCCACTATCGAAGAAGGGTGCATGCTGTACACGGAAGAAAGTAGGTTTTGAAAACCGTACCGCATACATGATTTGATTCCGTTAAGTAACCTCACTATAGGGACATAAATTTCCCTAGATATCCTACTTAATCAGGAAGATAAGTGAACGAGCACCTGATTACAAATTTGGAATAAGTATGTTCAAACCAAATACCTATATCGTAAATCAATACAAACTGCGGATATACTAAAGCGTATTCCTAATCACTACTGGTGCATAAAGGTCAAGTTGCGCACTAAGTGAAGATGAGTCAGAAAGCTTAAAGTGGCAATCTTGGAATTTTACCAACTGATCGGATAGATTTTGAGTTACTCCCCTTAGATAATCTCAGAGTGTAGAACTTGCCTTTTCACATCTTTCTTGTAAACTTCAAGCAGATTTATAAATCATGTTTAAAATGCTGTTTCTCATTTTGTAAAATATTTTCACCAGAATTCTTTCCTATTATTGAACCAGTCAATCCTGACTTTAAAGATATGCTAGAGATGGAAATACGTTACAAATTCATCATCATAAAAAAACTCAATAAATAAATAGATAAATAAAATAAGAAATAAATAAGTAGATAAATAAATAAATACGAACAAAGAAACAAAAGCATCTTGGATATTGCCATGGATACTTTATACAGTCAAGCTTCGTATATTGAGACACCAATTATCCGGATGCTTCCCGTCCGGATAGAAATTGCTAGGGACAGAATCTTTAAACTGCATTTACCAATATATAAGGGGTGTCCGTGGCTGAGAGCTTAGCGTGTACGACTTAGAATAGAATGGTCCGGGGTTCGAATTCGCGCAACACCACTCCGCGGTTGGCCGTCCCTGTCTTTCGGATGAGACAGTAAACACCGAGGTCCCGTGTTACAGTAAGTGTTGGAACGTTAAAAAACCCTCCCTGCTCCTAGGCCAGCAGTCCCGAGCATAGACAAAATGTGTCGCCCTACAACGGCACGCGTTGACGTCTCCATATGAGTGAAATATTCTTGAATGGGGCGTTAAGCATCAATACAGCAACAACAACAACAACAAATATAAAAATTTGATTAAGTCCGAATATTTGGACAGGGAACAAAGGTTTCCGGATTAACAAGGCTCTAATGTATTATGATTAATTTCGAATTGGATACGTTTTAGAAAACTAAGAATAGAATACACATGTAAGCAAACATCAAATTTATCTAACATCTTTAACGGCAACAAAAATCACAGTCATATCTATATTCTGCACTATAACTGTCTGTTCACTCCCATTAAATGACTCACGTAGAGGATGTATAAATAGGCAAAGATGTTTCGTAGAAGTTATACTATTTACATGCAGGAGTAATAATTCGCTCATAACCTAAAAATAGCTCCAGGAAGAACAAACTTTTGCTGCAGTGAGGCAAAAATAGTGAAGGGGAAAGGAGATACTACCGTCTTATTTAGTTCGGCTGTTTGTTAGTGGTTTGATAACTTCACGTTGCCATGGAAACCAACTCGCGTATTGTGTATATATGTTGATTAACATGGTGAATCACGTTGTACTACAGACAATGGTTTGGCAAACCATCAGCTTCCCCCTTGTGGATAATCAATTTATATACAAAATGCCTAGGGTAGATTTTTACGTCTTTCTCTGCTATTGTTGGCAAAGAGTGTAAAAAGTTTTTTTTAAACATCTAAACAAGACAGAATAGAACAATTTTAACGTTTCGATATGTATTTCACCTTTGACATTCAATGGATTATAATAATTAAAGGATCTTTATCACCTTTTTCGTTTTTAGTTCCACTTACTCTGTTTTCGAAAATGTTTCACAGTAAGTCAGAAATGAGATTTGAAATGATTACCTTATTCAGTAAAATTGTTATGCATTACATTTTGAGGTATATATGAAATAAATGTATTTTTGAATAAAGGACTCCTTAAATTTTGAATGTCAGATCTACCGAAGACCGGATCTTCTAAAGACGGTTTCGATTTGAGTTTTAATTTTAATTTTTTTTTTCTATCCTCGGCAATATTCATAGCACATACCTGTAGGTCGACGAAATGAGATAAATTATCATAAATATGATAGAAAATTCAACAACATATCTAGCTTGTTGCAAATATTAAAGTAATAGAACTCAGCTTGTAAATTAAGCATAGTAGCTTACAGTTGTAATTCACTTTCTCGGCGCATCTCTGATGACTCATGGTACCTACTTTCCAGAATACAAATAAATCTTGTTTTGATAAAAACTGGATCGGCATTTGAAATCTAAAATTAGCCGACGACTTGAAGAGTTGCAGCTGTAAGTTATAGCATATCGGGGAACATCTATTTGTATAGTTTTTACCTCTGAGTTTGATTAAAGTCTGGTAATTTGTTGTTTTGGATGTGACACTGAAAGATAGAATGATAAATTGCACGCAAAGAAAAACACTTCGGGGCAGGAATGGCAATAAGAACAATTCAAGTCAAAATGTTTACATAAATTTGCTCTTTCATTCAATTTTTCGACACTCTGAGATTGATCTTTCTGGCTTATATACCATTGTAAGACCACCTAGTTTGCTATAATTAGACAACATTTTGGGATGTCTCTATCTTTTATTATGAATGACGTCACGGAATAAGTTGAATATGCAACGTTACGAATATAAAAGACAAATCAAACCTCAAATTAAAAAGTATTTCAGTTTATATTCAAGATGAAATAAATGCCAATGAAAATCTGGTATTTAAGATTACACTGGGACATCATTGGATTATCCTCCCTTACACATCGCTGATATATATATTTTTTTATTTTTGCTATTTGTAAGACTACAAATGAAATGGAAAATGAAGTTAAATAGTGCTATTTATTTAATTGCAATGAAACAATATTTTATTATTTTTGCATGCCTGTCTGAGAAACCAATACATTTTCTTTTTTTTTCCGAATACGAATTGAATTGTTTCAATGAAATGGCCTTTTGACATTGAGCTTTAGATTTTGAAAATACAATGTTGGACAAAGAGAGGTAATTTGTTAGTTTGTTTTGTCCTTAGCATTGAAACCTGCGCGCAAAATAAATTAATTATGTTTATTTTGCAAACTGTATAATGACGTTGGGTACTGGATATATACCAATACATGTATTTGGAACCCCTTAACGGTATATTCCGATTTTTTTGAACGGGATATTAACATTACATGTGTAGTAAAAACAAACAATTCCTGCATGCTTAGAAAATGATGATGATTCTTATACTTTTTACCTTGTTGTACTCTCCCTATCTTATAAATAATTCTTTTTTCCAGATTTTTCTGCTCTTGCACAGTCTATAATATTTCAGTATCGACTTCCAATATACATTAACAGCACCATGACTTCTTCTACTGAGACAAGAGCCAAGAAATCTGGCATTGGCTATGCCGTTGAAAAGAAAATGGAGGAAGTAAGCATAAATTTTGCTTTATTTCTATTATACAGAGTTTTAAATTGCAGACGAGAATTGCAGATCGACAAGATGGGTGACCGTGCAAGAAAAAGCGGCCTGGGCTTCGAAACCGAAAAGAAAATGGAAGCCGTAAGACTATAGATTTAGAACCCTATACATATCTACTCACCCGATTTCTTTGGTCTGTTGTGCTTGACCATTTTACCCATTTACCTTTAGACCAATTTTAAAATTTGCCCTTTTCTTTGAGTTTCCCATGTGAAATAATTCTCTAAAGATGATATTGATGGCTTATATTAAAACTTCCTCTACCCGCTACAGGGCTACGAAAAATACGTATTCCCTGGTACTTCGAGCGAAAAACAATCGATACGAAGTAAATGAAAGATATATTTCAAAGCAGAAAACTTATCTTCTTGGTCTAGAAGGCAACAGATCCATTATTTTTTGTCAAGTGAAATTTTCAGAAGGTCCTCATTATTTTAAGAATAAATTCGGAAACGCGACCTGACCTAAGATTCGGTGATAACTAATGACGTCACAACGGATTTTCGTGATTTAGCGAGAAGTTGACATTTTTCTTCATTACAATTATAAAAGCATGTGTTGTGTGAAGTAACATCCATCAACCAATACAACACAAGAATATTTTCAATTATCTTGATATAATTTTTAGACGATGTTTCAGAATTTTTAGAATGATAATTTAAATTCCATATTTGAGTTTGTTCAGGCGGCACACTAAGGATTACATAGCCTTAATCACGGCATAATTCATTTTATGACGCTCCCCTGAATGGCAGGCAACCAGACTAACATTTTTGAATTAAAACGGAAGTTTGTATATCTAACATACCATTATTTTTCATTACACTCATAATGACAGTTTTTTTCCCAATTTTTATGTAACTGACGCAAACAACAGCGAATTAACATGGTAGCTTTTAAAGGAAACATAAACTTATGTGAATCTGCATGAAGTTTCTCATACAGAGTACGAAGCTTTCCTAAGCATCTTGAATTCTTTACCGTGTTGATTTTAGCTTTGGCACACCATTCTTACATGACCTTATGGACCCCATTCAGAGCCTCATATTGCTTTGTTTTCATTCAGCATCAATGCATAAAATAGACAGCGATTCAAAGGATATTGGAAGAAATGAAAAATAAGGAAGGAAATTTAAACATAAAAAGCAAACAACTTTGCAAAAAAATGGAAAAGAAAACAGACCAAAGAATGAATTTTACTAACAACAAAACGACTCTGGCACACTGCCAAGGAGACTTTGTTTCATTTTAAACTTGAATTCGACAATTTACTGTAAACGACTTATATTCCTTTTCGTCCGCAGTTGAGGCCGCTCTTTCCTCTAAAAATAAATATTGAGGACCAACGATGTCGTATAGAGCGTCTAAGGCAGGGTTTGGTTACGAAGTTCAGAAGAAATTGGAAGATGTAAGAGGGAATCAGATTATAATATACACTTATTAGTCAAATATAGTCAAACACACGTATCTTGCATTAGCTAGAGAGACAAGACAATCTTACTATTGCTACGCAAACGCAATCTCAATCATCATCGAGCTTCTCTCATCTAACATTATCATCATGCAATTGCCGCATTCGCATATTCCCACAACCTTATCCAAAGCGATAATTTTCCATTGCGAGTTACCTCCCTTTGTTGCCGTTGCGCTGCAACGCTTTTACCTGCAGCTCGACTTAGAGGCCTACATCCGCGGCGATCATCCATTGGTGCTGTGTTGTGTAAAGCTTAAACAGAATAATAATACAAATCATATCTGTAGTAAAGGTAACATTGTCTTGTCAAAGCTATATGGAACGATTAATGTCATGCATGGGAAATTTCATACATTCAAAATTTAGCGGAGAGATAGCAATTATTTCCACCCTTGACAATTTATCGCTCATTTACTTCTGAAATTAGTTTTGAACACGAGAATGGCAGATTCAGAGTAGTTACAATAGATTTAGTGTTTTAACGATCTTTTGTGTAACCCCGTCATCTCTGTTGCACTAATTTGATGAACAACCTTCGAGGAAATGAATGCTAATATATAAGTTGACTGTGACAGGCAATTTTCATTCAAACCTTAAAAAGTTGTTATCTCCCATACATATAAAAATTCAACATGTTTTCCAGAAAGTAAACTGCATAGATGTCCTAAGCTTTAATATAACGCCACAATAACGAAACACTGTTTTGTTCAGTTATCTAGCTACAGAAAAAGTGACGGAAATTCTGGCAGCATGCAAAAAAAAAAAAAGAAAAAAAAAAGAAACAGGGACGATAATAATTCCGGCATACTAATCTCAATGCTACCTTAGATTTTACGAAATATTGATGAAAGTAGCATTACAATTTCCACTCTACATGCGTTATTGAAAATAATGAGTACAGTCGAGACTGTCTTATGTGACTTTCCTAGGGACTAATTGATGATGGTCACATCAGAAATGGAATCGCTAAATACAGACCAATTACATAGTAAAACGTTATGGGCGGCCGACTTGAGAATTTTCACATAATACGAGGAGTCACTTAATACAAAGACTCTCTTAGACAGTCTCGATTGTAATTCGATCTGTAACATCGCAAGCACGGTTTTTCACCTAGCCTACCAAAAGTGTTCTTGCTATTCTTAATGCTATTTGTAACAATTCGAGATTGCCAATACTCTAGTAGATTATGTTTGTATGTCTAAGAGTTATCTGACTAATTAGACCAAATTATACTTGATATACACATATATGATACTTACAAGATAAATTTGCATGCCGAATAGATGCGAGATACTCGAAAGAAAGTAAGTTTTCCTTTGCGTACAATGAATGAATATATATATATAATGAATATATATTATATATATAATTTTATTGTCCTTTGTCTTGAACTATTGATTATAGTTACAGACAAATATTACAGTTATATGTCCTTGATGTCGATTATAATGATATTTTATATTTAATTTTTTCAGAATGTCGACGTTTATGTAAACGTCAATGATAATAATTTCGATGATAATAATGATGGCTATTACGAAAGTAGTTTAGTACCCTATGGATATCAGATTAAAACAATGATGATGATGAAAGAAATACATGTATAATGAAGTATGGCGATGATTGCATTAACTAAATCGTTTATGAAGGTGCTTGTTAAGATGGTAGTAAGATTTTAACTTTTCATATGATTTCTACAGTAAAATCTTGTTTTCCAGAACTATGACAGGGAAGAACAGGCCGGAACTCCTCAAAACATTGTAATATGGGTAAACGCATTACTTGAAGGCGAGCATCCAAAATGTGTAAGCAAATAATGTCTTTTCAATTGAAATTGTTATAGCATTACCGATAGAAGTTGACGGCTTTAGCAATAAATCTGGGAAGAATTTTATACTTAATTATGATGACTTATAACCGTTTGAAATTTTCAAATTTCTACTTCTACTATGAAAATATGTTTCAAGTACCTTACATAAATATGGAGATTGCCGAATATTGCAAATTAATACCTAGAATTCAGTGCGATTTTCTCCTGATATCATTTTACTAGAACAATAATTTTTAATTAACTCGGTGATGATAAAAGGAAGTTTGCTATAACGGGCACGATCACGATTACACCTGACACCAGTATTGGAGGCTTAATATGTGGCTTTTTGTATATCGACGACTTTGCATTTTCATGAAGGTATTTTACTAAAAGTCTAAAGAACTTAAAATTATTCTCTTCCTGATCAGTCATTTGCATCAGCATTACATCACAATAGAAATTTTCACAGTAACCGCGGTCTCGCAACTTTTGTTGGAAAAAAGTGATATAGATTCCCGGAAAATGACGTCAAGAAACAGTCAGTTACTATAATAAAGTTTATGTATTTGCGGGTATGCGTATCAGTATGCCAACCAAAACAGGACCGCAGTTACAGTTAAAGGGTCTACTGAATTATTTTGAAGATCATGTGTACTTCGTTAATTTTATGAAACAATTATATATACTCTTCAAAATGTTTTGTCAATTAATAAAATTTAAAAAAAACTTTGTATAAAAACTTTTTGCATGATGATGCAGTGATTGGTAAATACTTTATGGGTACTGTATACAGGGAAATTATGCCCCCGTTTTATTTTCGTCCATTTCGCCCTCACTGTCAGTGGCCGAATTCAACACAGGGTAAAACTAAAACACGTAATTCATTGAAGAGAGCCATTGATGGGCTGGGCGAATTTAAAACGGGGGGAAACTGTTTGCAAGTAGATTAGGGCGAAAATAACACGGGGCGAAAATAACCCTGTATACAGTAGTGCCCAGAAGAATGAAGAAGAATAAATTACTGAACAAGTTCTAGAATCCCTCCACTAGCTTTATATCGTCCGAAAATACTTAAAGGGATAAAATTTACAAATTATTACTTCCAGATAAGACACTGTTTAATTAAAATGATGTCAGCTTGCATATTTCATTTATTCTGAAATTTTTTTCAGGAGGGAACAGATTGGAAAACAATTTGCACGTATTTTAGGGATGGTATCGCATTATGCAAGTAAGTTTGTTTCGAGGTAGATCTTGCTCAGTCTGAGTTGCGACGTTGTTGAAGTATTACCCGATTTCGTCGTTACACAGCACGACATATCTTATAACGCTTATTTGATACATTTATATTATTGTTTTTATTGGACTTTGGAATTTTTCTCCCACTTCGTATTTTTTTCACTATCAATAAAGTTTTGCATTAGTCCGCACATTCAACTTTTTTAAAATGATTTTCGTCCAAACAAATATATGTATACGTCAGTGTTATATACAACCACGTCCGCCGTGTAAAGTCTCTAAAGGCAATTTACGAGCCATCTAGAGTGTAGTCCTGTATATGATTATCAAATCTTTTTAATCCAGACGCTTCACTTTGCAGAAGAAATTTGCTTGGATTAGAATTTTCGAATTGTAATGACCGTTTAAGGAGGTACGATTAAATACGAACGCTTTATTCATCCGGGAAGCTGGTTTTGAAACAATCAGCGGCAGCCTAGTTAAATATACTGTGCTGCATAACTCTTCGTTGAATTGATCATCATCAATTAATTCTTGTTTATTTCATTACTCAGTACAAATTCTATACCATATTTGACCCTTTATTGATCAGCAAGTTGATAGTTAGCTTTGTTTGTTTCAGTGTAAGTTAGGGTGGTTCATGTTAACGCACTTCCGGTGAAACATTTTTATCTTGTTTTTTACCCTTAAAAGCCAAAGGGGATCTAGTAGTAAGAAATCAGCGTCCATTTTCACAAAAAAATCTTACGATAAAAATCAGTCGTAGTTCTTAGTGAATGGAGTTTTATTATTGTTTATATGATAGATTCTAAATGTAATTTGACAAATAAAGTCACAATCCGGTTTAAATCATTCTTGTAAAACAAATTTAACCTCAATTGGACAATTTTATCGTAAAATGTACAGAATAAAATTACATGTAATAGAAAATTTGCTAACTTACGATTGCGAGTGATTTTGATCGTAACATTTTTAGTGAAAAAGGCCACCGGTCGTGCTGGAAGAAAACCACTCATATGCGATTTCAATGCGCCTATCTTTATTCTGACACCAGTATGTTCTAGTTTATTTGTTAAAAATAGGTGTAATAGCATGCCAATACTTATAATGTTGGGTCTCCTGCTCAAAAAAGAATTCGGGGCGGTCGCATATATGTTGGTCGATTTATAACGAGGTCTAAATATGACCCTCGAAACCTCGAAACCTCGCACCCTTTAAAAGCTGGTATCTCGATCCCCAGCTTGGTTTATTTTCTCAAGTATAACCTATATTTGTTTAATTGGATAAAATATTTAGAGCCTCATGAATAATATTCTGGGTTTTATGGAATATGTAGACGGACTGGATTTCGTAAAAAAAAAAAACCTATATAAAGTTAAAAATATTTCAAATCAGAATTTTCCAGTTATTTCGCATGTTTTACATATTTTATTTGCCTTTAAACGTTGAACTCAATAGGGAATGCCCACTCTTCTTGTACATCTGATCCTATCTCTGGATTTTCAGAGGTCCGTCTTTGTCCTCAGTGTTTGTAAATATACTCTCCTAAAAAAAATGCCTAATAAGTATCTGTCATTTCAATTCTTATAAACAGCAGCAAGGCTCAGAATCGTTCTAAAATTTTGTACTGTGAATTTTTTACTTGTAACAAGGCTGTAGCCGCAGACACGGACTCAGAGGTTGCTTTCCCAACCAAAGAATATAGGGGTAAAGTTCTACAACATAACATCATTTACTCCCCCTCACTTCACGCCTTTTCACATAAGCGGACAAATTCCTCCATACCCTTCTGTATCAAGTGTGGTAGTAGAATAATTAGATACTCTTATGAATATTCCTTGGTTTTGCATGTGAAATATGCCCGTGTGATAACTCTCAAATATTTCAAATCATAGTGTGACCGATAAAAAGAAAATGAGCCTTAAACTTAATGTGTAATCTTTCCAAATGTATGATTGAATATACTGGTCTGTAGAAAGACCTTTATAACCTTTGGAACGATAGTGAGTAAATATCCCATATTCCTATATTCTGCATTATCATTAACTGTTAAGGAAATGCTTAATTTCAAAATGAACCTGCAATGCTTTTACACAATACTATTCACTGCATGTTGACCGTACGGAATGCATTTGACCTTTGACCTATCTGACCGGTGTGGTCTCACAACACTCACATTAACAGCGTGTGGTTTGCAATGAAATACAGTCTAACCTGCCTTAGTAGCACATTGAATTGAAGGACTACCTGTCTTATGTGACCTAAATGTATGGTTCCAAGTTTATTTTCCCAATATAAATCACCTGAATAAAGAGACCACCTGTCATATATGACCCTTTAACTCCTTCCCTTTGACGGTCTCTTAAAACAGGTTAGAATGTATATCTAATCCTATTACAAGGGCATATATCGAAATTCAAGGTTGAAAATATATAGTCAAAAGTTGATTCAGAAATACCTTCAGAAAATATCTATGAAGAAGCTACATTTTTTTTCATAACATACTTTCGATTTGTCATTTTGAAACCATGATAAAATATTCATTTTCGAAACGTTTTCAAACAAAGCCATAAAGAACATTTGACTTTTTCATTAGTATTACACACACTTTTCATAAGATTTCCTTTTCATATATAGACTATTGTATTAACTCATAAGTATTTATATTACAGGCTTGTAAATGTCCTTTTGAAAAAAGAAGGCAAGGGCAATATAACCTTCCAAAAGAAGGTTACGTCACCTTTCGTTGCTATGACAAACATTGAAGGTTTCAATAAAGGGACTGAACAACTCGGCCTTGTCAAAGAATTCCAGTTTCAGAGCGGAGATTTGTGGGAAGTCCGAAAAGGCCCCTTCCTCAACGTCATCAACTGTCTTCACAGTCTTGGATTTCTTGTGAGTGCACTTTTATTTACTTGTATGATATTCGCTAAGAACTCAGTACAATTACAGTACACATATATTTATAATAACTTATGTCACCGCTCCTTCATCTAAAACCGGCGTTTGGACACTACCTAATACATTGTACAGTTGAATCTCGAAATTCGAAGTGCTCGGGACCGCTGAAAAACTTCGAGTTTTCGAAATTGTCAACCATTACATTACTGTATATACAATACAATACAATATAATACAATATAATATAAATTTGTTATTATATATGTATCATTTGTACACGGAAAGATGAATTATACATAGTAGACGCATTCTATATACTATAAAATCTTGATCGGACCAGTTGACAGGCGAAATCACTCCTCCTAGGCACCTGATCCCATCTCAAGCTCTGTATTGGTCCAACTCTTTATACGTATTCTTTTTACGTAGGAATTATTGGAGTAATGCTTGTTTGTAGCTTTACATTTACATAAGGGATTCGTTGGGTAATTCAGATTCATTAAACATATTTTCAGGCAAACTCCAAGAATATTATGCCAGCTTACACAGGAGAAATAGTCAAATATCTAGACAACGAGTGATTATTTTCAACCCACGTGGGATCAGCTGAATACACGTCATTAAATGCCTCATCTAAATATCACGTGATTTTCTAAACGGTAGAGATGACCGACATCCTATATAAATATACTGTAATAAACAATGCAAAACATGCGCTTCATTCAACAGAAAAAAAATACATGGATCAAAATTAATGTTGTGGACCTAAGTCTTATGATTACAAAGGAAGATCGCCGCAGTGATTAAAGAGGAAATGGGAGTAACGGACTCTAGAGGGGATGTAAAAAGGCAGCTTTAGTCACGTGTTTGTATCAATGCTTGTATGCTATCTAATTTCCGTGTTACATTGCTTGTAAGAAGGGATATTTTCTCTGTTTCTTTCTTGTGTAAGTGAACAACATATAGACAAACATTTCTATTTATGGCGGCAGTCATGAGGCCCTATGTTTTGGCTAATAGATCAATCAGATTCGTACATTGTAAGGTGTATAACAAAGCTTATTATTAAAGTTTATTTATACTTAGTGCTGTGTTGTTATTTGATCATTATTTTCAATATTGCGCGAATACCTAAAAACTGCTGTGTCTACAATTACCTTGGTTACAGAAATATAGCAATCTTAGTATCGTCAATACTTCCTTATTTCGCTCCATTTGCTTCCGTTACAAACAATAAGACACATAAAGCAAAAGGAATTGATTTCTTTAATGACACCATTTGGGGGCATCCGTGGCCGAGTGGTTAGCGTGTTTGACTGCGAATCGGAAGATCCGGGTTCGAGCCGCGTCAGCGCCAATCCGCATGTCACAGTAGGTGTTGGCACGTTAAAGAACCCTCCCTGTTCTACGGTCGGCAGTGCCAAGCAAAGGCAAAATGTGTAGCCCTTCACCGGCACACGGTGACGCCTCCATATGAGTGAAATATTCTTGAGTTGGACGTTAAACAACAATACCAAACAATGCCAAACTGACACCATACATTATATTTTTACGTATGGGATAATTTGATATTATTTCTTTTCAAATGAACATCGATATAAAGTTAAGAATTTTCAAAAATTATAAATTGAATGTATGATGAATCTAATCGTGAAAAAAGAATGGCATAATTATTATATAACGAGCGTGTTCAATATATGTATTGTACCACATAATTTAAAAAAAATGAAAAGTAATTTCAATAGAGCCAGTCGTTGACCACTGTTGCACGAGTACAACGATCACCACAAGTGACTGATGCGAGACGAGTCACATAGGGTTTTACAACAATCAATAATAAGAAAATAAAAACTTAAAATTCATCTTGACGATCAATATTGTAGTCAATGCAACAATAATTGATTCTTGAATAAAATGAGAAAAAAATCCATAAGATACACATTAAATAAGGGAACTTTTCGTCAAAATTTAAAGTTAAGAAAAATCAGACGGAAATGTATTATAATCTTGTAGCTACACATCCGCATTGCATTTTACATTACTTTGAGTGAAATCAAATAATAACCTGTATAGCTAGTTGTATCTACGAACGTATAGAGGGGACATGTTGGAGAAAATTATTATCTCATACGCATGACTTAGTTACGCCGTGCGCACGGTTTAGTAATGTCGTTCGCACTACTTAGTTATGCAGTGCGCACGATATACTAAGTCGTGCGCACGACTTAATTATATTGATAAATTGCTGTAGAACACACAACTTTTACTTTCAGATTTTAGTTCTTTCAGTACTTTTTCTTGTATCAAGAAAATTTGGCTGATTAAGTCGTGCGCACGACATTAGTAAGTCGTGCGCACTGCATAACTAAGTCGTTTGAACGACATTACTAACGTGCGAACGACATACTAAGTTGTGCGCGCGAGATAATATTTTTTTTCCGACATGTCGCCTCTGTTCTTCCATACTGTATAGATGGGGACAAGTTGGAAAAGAATATTATCTCGTGCCTACGACATACATAACCCGTGCGCTGTCAACAAATGACTGTAGTAAAGACGAGACAGCAAATCCCAGGTCTAATGTCATGTATGGACTCTTGAATGTTTAACATACATGGCCCTTAAGTAGACATAGCTCTGTGAAGCCCTCATCAACTTATGTATAAATCTTAATAAATAACTGGTTGAATCAAAGAAAAAGCGCAAAAAGTGAAAATCAAACAGGTAATTGTAAAACATTTAGTACGTCGATTTTGTAATTCGGCATTACAGAGAACTTCGTAAATAGCGAGTTGGGAAACACCGAATTTATGGTAATAGCGTACAAAATCTCCGAGTCCTGTGCATTTACCTTCAATGTGTATACAATCTGAAAGAATGAAATACTAATATAACGTAGTCAATTAACGGGTCCCGCTTTATGCGAAGTATTTGGCCATGCTTTCATCTGCCTTTGGATTTTTGAATAATTGATTGCCCCCTCGGTATCTTCTACTGTAAACTTTTTTATACTCAAATGAGTGGAAGTATGTCACATAAATATACCTCGAGTCCGGAAAAGAGAAAAATCAATTATATTTCATCAATATTTGCTTTTGTCTTTTTTGTTTAGTAATACTTAAATATGCCATTCTAAAACTCCAATACAATGACATTTAATACTTGGTGATGTTTTTAAAAAACCGTTGGCAATTTTTAATTTTTGCTTCAGAGTCCGGACATTGATTTCTTTCCTTTTGAAGGCCATCACGATTCGATATTTTTATATCTATAACAAAGGACCAATAATTTACTGGCCATTAGCACTTAGTAATGACAATATGCATTTATCCTTTTTTGTTTGTTTTCTTTTTTCCGGGTCATGATAAAAAAACCATTATGAGAATTTAAATTGTGATGGTAAAAATGATGACATATAGACTGATGGACATTGCATGTATGGAGGACTACACATGCAACATTTCTAAGACTTAAATAATGAATCTGGTTCAATTCATTGCGGGATGTGCCTGGAGTAATTATAAAATGTATAGTAGTAAGTGAAGTAAGTGTTTCCAACGTCTCAGTTTGTTCTATTGCGACTCACTCAAGAAGCTTTAACTGTTATTGATACGTCATCACTGCAGAAATGGGTCTCCATACATATCTAAAATGACTGTAAGTTCTAATATTATGTGCACTCTAGCATTGATCATTTAACCAGCATTAAGCACAAGAAACTTAAAGTTTGTTGGTCAAGAGGACTTTCATATATTGTTTTTGTAAATAGAAACAATGGATGTATTTCGTTATCTGACTTTGATATACTTCTACGTAAGTGTTAGCCAATGGAGTAACGTTCGGGCACGGTCTTTACAAGATGTGGATAATCTTTATAAGGAGCTCTTACTTTCCTACAATAAGAATATCATTCCGCGCGAAACTATGGACGAACCTATGATAGTAAACATGACATTTAGTCTCTGGAGTATAAAGGATTTCGATGAAGTAAATGGAAAATTTTCCGTAACTGGTTATCTTATTGTGTCGTGGATTGAACCTAGACTGAAATGGGACTCACGCATGCGCAGTAACATAACCTATATTCGATTTCCACAAAATGAAGTTTGGTTGCCTCCCCTTGCTATTGTAAATTCATACGACGAAGTTGACCGTATAGGTAGAGAATTCTTCACCGTTGTTTTTCAAGAAAGTGGTACAGCTTTTTGGGTTCCGGGGGACATATTCACGAGCAGTTGCTTCGCGGACATAACATATTTCCCGTTTGATACCCATTCTTGTCAACTGACTTTCAACTGTTGGGCGTTCCCTAACGTGGAAATCACACTGTTGCCGTTAGGATCACATGTTGTTGACACTACAGACTACCGGAAGCATGGGACATGGGATCTGTTAAATACTTACATGACAATATCTGAGATGAGTCAAATGAACCTGATAGAGGTGCACTTTACTTTTAAGCGGAAACCAACATTTGTAATTCTGACAATTATAGCTCCAGTTTTCTGTGTGTCGGCGTTATATGTTTTGGTTTTTATTCTGCCCGTAGATTGCGGGGAGCGTGTATCTTTTTCAGTGACAGTCCTCTTGGCTCTTAGTGTGTTTTTAACTATTGTGGGAGACAATTTACCGAAAACTTCTGATCCAATTTCAATGTTGT
The DNA here is from genome assembly GCA_016161895.1 of Pinna nobilis. Lineage (NCBI taxonomy): Eukaryota > Metazoa > Mollusca > Bivalvia > Pterioida > Pinnidae > Pinna > Pinna nobilis. The sequence continues at coordinate 12,626 of JACSZP010008507.1, read as the reverse complement.
CCTGCATGTTGATAGCCATTTTAATACAAAGCTCTATCAGCTCTTTAATGACGGTGATATCTGTCCAAATTTATCATAAATCTCCTCAGAAATCAGTATCAAGATGTATTGCTGGTCTCGTGCAAATGTGTATGTGCAACAGGAGAGAAAAATCACAGTTAAGTTCTGCTGACTTTACCCCTTACAATTTGGATGAAGATCCACCAATAACAAAGAAAACAGGATCCGGAAATAGTAAAAGGCAAGATATGGATTCCGAGATTTCGTGGCAGGACGTGTCCAACTTTTTGGACAATATCATGATTCTGTTTAATATTCTTTTCCTGGTTGCAATCGTGATTGTATTTTGTACAGTAATGTAACCACCGTAATACCACTGAGAGCACCATGTCGCTTTAGCTTTAGGAAGATTGTGAGATAGGCCATTGTCCAAACTGATTCGGATATCATGCGGACCATAGTGTTTTTAAATCAATGCGTATTTGTTTGCGTAAAAACTATTTCTTTTGACTTCGACCGTACACTTGTGGTTGATGCTTCCGGTATACAAGAGATGTTTACCACTCCATGGCCCCTAATTCTGCTTCTGAAGTTTGTATGATCTGTCTTCTTTTTTTTTTAATATTACATATGTATTATCTATTTGATTTTGTTTTTGCGATTGTACTCAAAACATACGAATGAGTTATTTATACATGCATATTAGTCTACGATTCTGCTTGTTGTCAACCAGACATTTATGTATAAAGAATATTATTCATACGTTGTTGGAGTATGTGTTCATTTTCTGCACACTTTTTGGAATGTTTTACTGACAAAGATATATCTTTAATATACAATTTTACTTTTTAGTACGGAAACTTACCATTTTTATTCATTTGTCTAATCAGAATGTCAGAACTGATATTTATGACCATTAATAATCGTATTTAATTTTTTAAAAAACACAATTGAAATAAAGCAGAGATGCTGTTTTATCGTATCAATGTACCATATAAGTATAATTTAGACTCCGAAAAAGCAACGATTTAATAATTCTTCTATCATGCATATCAATATGATATTCCAGAAAACGTTTAATATAAAAGATCAGATTAAGCTTGGTTGTTGTTTAATTCAGTCGACGGGTGAAATAAGAAAGTTTTTTAAAGTGGTGGCCCCTACGAGTTTAGTAAAATATCGATAAAAAAGAAAGTAAAAAAAAAACTGTATTTTTGTCGCATTGCCACATTAAACTTTGAGTTAATAACAAAATTTCTGTCTTCAAAACTTCGAAGATATGCAAATAAGAGGACAATTTTTCGAATTGATGAGGATACCAAAAAAAAACCCCGGAAACTTAATCAACCCGCGCATACGTTTTAACAAAGGTCAATGTGACACTAAAAGAAACGCGCACGCGTTAATCAATCAAAACAGAACCACATGGAGGATGTATCGAGGAGAAAATGCAAACGACCAAACGTAAAGACAGAACTAGAGGAGGCAAGGGAATTGAAAGGATGCGAAAACGAATGCGCCAAACGGAGAATATATATTAGAAACTACCCCAATGTCTGTGGATATCTTTAAAAGAAGCATAGTGATTCAAATTTCCATTCAAAGTAGCATTATTTCTCATTGACAATTTGTTTTTTGTTTTGTTGTTGTTTAACGTCCCACTCAAGAATATTTC